>JBBYHH010447397.1:0-11450 GCA_038382905.1 Daphne laureola
ATTTTTTAACAAAGTTAAGGACATAAAGTGTGTGGCGAAGGGAAACGGACAGAGAGAAACATCTTAAAACGACGTCTAGTATTCGTTTCAGGGAAAAAATCCATTTTTTGCATTCATGTTTGGCAAATGACATTTTTTGTATTTACTTTTTAAGACGCTTCCCTATTACCACTACCGTTTATGTTTTTGACGCCCGTTTGCCACTGATCGTTAAAATTTCTACGCTGACGTCTTACTTTCCACCGTGTCGGGTTATTTGATGATGTGGCGGGTTGTGTGGCAGTTTGTTTGATGGTGTGGCAGACTTATTTGATGATGTGGGGAATATTGCGTGGCTGGTGTGAAGTCTGTCTTCTCCGATCTGAAATAAGCAGAGATCCTAATAGCCTTGCTCTTGCACTGATAGCGAGGAGCCCTATCCGGTGCTCGTCGTGAGCGGCGGCCCATCGCGTAGATGTAGCCGACGAGCTTCCCACACGCGTCACACTTGATTTGGGTCTTGTTTTGCTTGATCCCCCAATAATCGAGGGTCTCGAAGAATGGCCAGATCTTTAGACAGTGCTCGTCGTGAACGGCGGCTGAACGGCCAGATCTTGTTCTGCACTCGAGGTTGCTACTGGGATTTGGATGAATTCTTTTGGGTTTCTTGATTTTGGTGATTTTGAGGGTTCTTATGTAGGGAGGAGGAAGATTGAACTGATCCCATTCATGGAGGCCGATCAGAAGGAGTTCATTTGCGGTGGTGCGTCGCCTCACAGTTAGAGAGATGTGGTGAGGGAGTTTGTGGTTGGGGAGGCGGAGATGAGAGTGGAGCTGGGGAAAGGGTGCGCAACTACAGTGGCAGAGAGCTTTGCGGCGGAGGGCCTTATGGGATGCTCTGTGGGTGCCCAAGGATAAAGACCCCCTCCATATTTGGTTCATCTTCTTCTTTCTCTTTCTTCTTGCTTTTTCTAGTATTGCTCTAGTAACTTTGCTGCAGTAGTTCTGTTTGGAGGGATGATATGTTCATTTGAATGAATAATTTAGTTTTGGGTATTCATGAAGTTAATTACTAGCTTGGTTACATGATTGATTCTACTTTGGCATTACTGAGTTATCTTTACCGTTCATATCTCAAACAACAAACATGTGGGACTGTGCTCATGGGAGGAGGAGGCGGAGACGGTGGAGGAGACGGAGATGCGAGGAGGAGCTCTTTGGTCTATTAATGGCCTATTAAATTATTAATTTTCTATTAATCCCATTTAATGTTACATGACCTATTAACCTATTATGACGGAATATTCTCCCATAAATCTATTGTTAGTCAATTTAGTCAATTTAATGGTAATAAGGGTCCAAAAAACAATTAAGATAGTAAAATTGGACCTGACAACAAATAAAAAATGTAGTAATGAACCGTTTAAAAAAATAAAGGCAAAAAAAATCATTTTATCAAACATTAATGGTAAAAAGGGAACTTTTCCTATCGTTTCATGCTCTCTTCTTGATTGGAAGAAGAAAGCGAGCAATTAGGTAAAAATGTTTACTGATTCAGTTAATTGCATGGTTGCTGGTTCGAAAAATGTGATTCAGATTTTTATTTTTCACATATTTACTTTCAAAATCCGATCTTTCAGATCAGTCATAATCTTGCCAAGCTTTAATGTCATGCCATTTCGACTCAAGAATCGTATTATCATGATTAAAATTTCCACCTTCCTTTGGGATCTAATCTGATTTTGGACGATCGTTTCGGTGTCAATTTCCCAAAAAGAAGAAAAAAAAACCACCTCGTAGCGTTGATACAATACAAAGTCCCCAACTTTGTAAAGAGTTGGTTTTGAATAACAGAATGGATAACTTGCAGAGCAGATCAGAGATGAGGAAGGAGCAAGAGAAGGAACGACGTCGTGTAAGAGACATGCAAAGGAGGCATTCAATGAGCCTTGATGAAAAGGAGAAACATTTGGCTCGTCGCAGGAGGAATTACCAACTCCGACGACAGAGGGCGGAGAGTGCCCGGTTAAACCCTCAGACCAGCATTATAATGCCAACAAGTGAAATTAACCATCAAGTGGTAAAATTTGAAGGAGAAAGTAAAAGTTTTGAGGCTACCAAGTTCCAAAGTGAGTAACTTTTTCCCCCATTGTATTGAAATCCCTGGATAAATATAATGTGTTGGAATGTTGTTTGATAAAAGTCTTGAGTGTTCACTAACTTTTTCATTATTGTGCAACTTCAAGGTTTGGATATACCTGCGCATTTGTTGGCGACGGTGCGTGGGAACCTTCGTCTGAATCGCTTGAAACGCATTGCAAGATCATTTAACGGTCCTGCAAAGTTTGAAGCTACAGAATGTGATTTCAAGATTGACAATGTAGCTAGTGAATGTAAGTCTGAAAAGGATGCAATATTGTCCTCCTGTTGTCTTTTAGATAGCAAAGTGATGTTTTTTTTTTCTTTCAGGTGTATTGCCGATGCGGTTGAATCATTTGAAGCGTGTTGCTCGGTCCAGAAATGGTTTGGTGAAAGAAGTTGTTGCTCATAACCTTGAAACAATCACAGAATGTATGCATGGTTGGTGCAGCCTGTGATTTGCTTGTGTTTCACTGGTTTAAGATTGATCTAATAATGATGATAATTTTCTGTTGTTTCTGTGAGGATAAATGTAGCTTTTATGTCCATTGATCCGAGTTCCCTTGTTTGGCCACTTTTAAAATGTGCAATTTACTTGGCTCCCTCCACGCATGAGTCCTGGAATTAAATCATGAACGCGTAAGCTTTTGCAGGGTTTCTCAGTTCATTTGTTGAGATTACTGTGGAATGATGGTAGTTTGTGACTTTTTTCAAGTGTGGAGAAACACATTGTTTAGGCCCTTGCTTGTTCTTCTTCTACCTAAACTGTAAGCTAGCTTGTTCTGGATTAAGTGAATAACTGCTCTGAGCTCACACTGATGTCTCTGTTTGGAAACATACGATGCCCTTTTACATTTGCAGATAAGGAACATCTTCTGTTGCGCAACAGCGGGGGCAATGCTAGAGATTTGACAGGTTAGGGACGGCCGAACAGCTGATGCTTAAGATTGCACCACCATTTTATTCAAGTATGGAAAGCTGCATCAGAAGCTAGAGTTGTTCACATAGATATGCCTCATCCATTGGATTCTTTTTTTTTTTTTTTTTTACAGAAAGGAGATAAGTGTAACCATTTGTTTTTAGTTATGTGAAAATGATCACAAACAATTCTTTCCTTTTCTTTTTGATAGGTAATGGTCACAATTCTTGACCTAGTGTTAGTACTCAAGTTATAGAGACTTTCTGATTTGAGAAGCAAAGCATGACAACAACTCTATGTTTACATCAGTATCCTTTGTCACTAATCACAATTTCTCACAAAATACTGAAATGCAAAAACAACGAAGTTAACAAACATATGAGCACAGACAATAGTTCGCTTTCATAGCTCAGTTGGTTAGAGCACCCGTTTAGTAAGCGGGAGGTCTTGAGTTCGACTCTCAATGAAAGCATTATTTTTTTAGGCCAAAATACAGAAGAGTGCCCCGAACTTTACCAATTCGTTTGAATTAGGGCCTCAACTATAATTGGAACACTTTGGTCCCTGAACTAGTAGCATTCGGTCACTTTGGACCGTTGACTCAGTAGGGACTCACCATCATTAACTCCGTCAGTGGGTATTGAGGCCAAATGGTTATCGGCGACTCGCTATTATCACCTCAGGCCAATCAAATTTGAAAGTGAGGTTGACTGTTGAGCTTCTCATTTTGACTTTTGTATCCACTCTATTTATCAACTCAAATACATCAGTTTAAATGAAGTAAAACTATACTTCCGTTCCAGTTTCTTTGATATATTAATTTTTTTATTATAATTTAATCTAATTTTTTTTAAAAACTATTTAGTATAACTTTTTAGAAAAAATACATTTCAAATTTACATGTTGCAGAGATTTTAAATATATTTTTTCTATTTTTTTTAAAAAAAACACAATTTTAAAGAATTTAGATCAAATTATGACCTACAAATAATGTATCAAAGAAAGTGGAACGAAGGAGTACAAATAGACAAAGATATAAATAAAAGCATAAAACCATGCTTTTTTAATAAAATCTTTTAAATTGTCGTTAAAAAAATACTTCATATATCCCTAAATAAATGATGCATTTCTTTTGACACTTAAATTAAAAAATGGAGGGCATAAAAAAATTTGATAAAAAATATCACCCATCATTAACACTCATCCTTTTTCAAAATAATTTTAGTAAAAAATTGGAGTAATAGATGATAGAATGTTAGAGGTATTTGAATAAAACAACTCAATTAAAATTTTTAAAAGGGAAAATGCACTAATTTTTCAGGGACATCTTATAAAAAAATACATACAATTTATTTAGGAACGGATGAAGTAAGTTAATACAAAAAATTATCCTTTTTTTAAGCTTAGTTTTCTTTCAGTACTCTGTTGATCATGTGTGAGCACCGTTAGTCTAGCCTGAGTCAAGGTGCATAGTGACCGAGTGCTAATAGTCCAGGGATCAAAGTGTCCAAATTATAATTGGGCCCCTAATTCGAATGAGTTGGTGAAGTTTGGGGCAACATTCTGTATTTTGTCCTTTTTTTTACCATTCAAACATCATAACACTTTAATGTTTGAAAAATAAAAAAGAATAGAACACTACACTTTATGCATGTTAAGTGTTAGTCAATTTTAAATAACTAATTGGTATTTTATATAAAAACGAAGAAGGCTGAATTTTTTTTTGTCGGGTATGTATGCCATGTCTATCTGCTCGGTGATTCCTGAATGTTTAGCCTTGGTAGGGTTGACATTTTCGTTTTTCTTGAATGGTAACTCAATGAAAAATTTATGGTGTTGTGTCATTGAGAATGCATATTATGTCGGGTGCCTTTTTATTTGCATTATATTATTGTGGGCTTATGACATGTATGTAGTTCTCCGGCTTGAAGTAACACATCTAGGTTTTATTGGTTTTAGAATGGAAGTATATAACATCTATTACGATATGGAAATATATGAAAGAGGCTAGAGAATTTCTTGTCCCTTATGTTACAATATGACTTCTTATATAAGAAAGTCTTGGGAAAGAGGCCAAACAAGATGACATCATGCTCGAGACTTTGTTATGCCTAACGTCAACAACGATGCCCTATATCTCTCTATGGATACAACCCATGTCCCCAACATCACATATGTTCTGAGGCAGATTCCGCCAACTGGTATGAGAGCAGAGTGTTATTGTGTTCCTGATGTCACCATTTACCTTCAAATATATGAAGTATAGACGGTGTTGACTGAGAGAATCCATCGTAGTGACAGCTGATGATGGCGGACATATGATAAACAACTCTTGTTTCATGTCTTACCCAACAAGAACTTTAGAAACTTAGAAAGTCACTTGGAAGAGAGAATACAATGATATATATAAGAGAGAAGTTAAAGAATTTATTACCCCTTATGTTACAAGATGGCTCCTTATATAGGAAAGCCTTGGGGAAGAGGTCAAACAAGATGGCCTCTTGCTAAAATCATGTTCCACTTAATATCATACACCTCACACCTTATCTTAATATTCTACACCACTTAACACTTGACAACTCACACCTTATCTTAACATTTTACAACTCTTAAGATCTACTCCTCCAGTAGATTTTCTTGTGGATGGAACCAATAATCGTATGATATGATGATTTTAGTACATGTGTTATCTTGCAATATAAATAAATATCGAGTTCCAGCCAAATACAAGATTTAAATTATTTAGCTCTTTTCTACCCCATTTTAGTTAAATAAGTAGAGTTTTCCAGATGTAATAGAAAGAAGGATAGTGGGCTGCGCAGTCCGGCCCATACCTAGCTGGGCCTACACAGAAGAGCCCATTACAACAAGGCACTCACAGGCGTCCGTTAGCCTCTGATCGGACGGTGAAGATAACACCGCCTTTCTATAAATACATACCTCCAATTCTAGGGTTTTACAGCATTCCCTTCCTTACTTCTCTTATTTCTCAAACTTCTCCTGATCATATTTTGAGCCCCGCTGTTTCCACGTTCAATGGCAGCGAGATCGGCGTTTTCATGATCGTCAGTTTCGTTAATTTCTTATGTCTTTCTTATTTTCATACGACGGAGGATCCACCGAAATCCTCTACTCTTATTTTGGGGCAGGCTTGATTTTTTGTGCCTGTAAATCTCTGAGTTAACGTCGTAAACGAATGGCTGTTTGACGTCGAGAGCTTCCTCCTCGGAGGTAGCGTCTCCGTCGGCGGCGGGTGTCATATTCCATCGCCTTGTGTAGCATAATTTGTGCCTTTACCATTTGGGACCGGCCATGAGACCAACATTTTCTTTTATTGTATTGTTTTATTTCTGCTCGAGTTTGGCCGTTGATGAAATATAGAAAATCATACCATCTTTCGGGACTGAATGGCTTTAAAAAGCCTTGCTGTTATTCTGCAATTCTGAGGCCTCCTTTCAACTTATTGTGTTTTGTTTGTCATTTTTCGTTGTTTTCAAATTTCTTCATGTGCGATTTTTTTCACAATGTACTGGTGTTTTCTTCTTCTTCTTCTGGGTTTGTGTGATTGCAGGTAGTTTGGGTGATTACAGGTTGCTTCTTCGGCTATGGTCTGGTGCAATGGCAGGAGGATTGTGGCTTACTGGATGTTTCTTGTATATTACCCGATTGATTTGTACTTGCAAAGTTTATGAAGAGCAACTTTGAAACTACTCCTGGTTTTCTTTGCTTTGCATTTTTACAATAACTTTCAGTTGCGTTTAAGTCCTGCAATTGTTCTCAACAGAACACAACTAAGCGATGAATTTTTACATTTACTCAGTTTTGCTAAGAACAACCTGCAATCATTCTACAAGCTGCATTTAGAATGAGCAACAAGTTGTGATTCGAAAATGCGAGGGGCAAATCACCAAAGAATACGTTTAACACCTTTAAAATTAATTGAGATGTTTTGACAATTTTAGAGCCTAAAAAATTACTGTTGGTGTCTGATGTGGTTCAGTAAAGATGTATTTATCCCTAAATTGAAACATTAATAACATTTTTATGCCGGAAAAAATATGAATAGCAAAAGTCAAAATTGTGAGACTAATAATACTTACAAAAAGCGCTAGCAATCTATGAATTTTGATAGAAGATGATGGCATCACTACTAATACTTGTGCAACACTCTTGCTCTAGAGATCAAAACTAAGGGATAGATCCGCACCGTAGCTGCTGGGATTCCAGGATAACTCTGGTAGCTTCTTTAACAACCTGACCATCCACATAGTGTTGCCTGCATACAGGCATGTAAATATTAGCTCCACCAACCAGCTCTTTCTGCGTTTCATCCGTCTTCCGCAAAGTGAAGAAAGCTTTCTTTCCACATAGTTCACAGCGAGCGGTTAACTTGGTTACAGTGTCAGCAAGCGGAATTATATCCAGAACAGAACCGAAGCTCCTTCTGCGACCAAATTGTTGCATCAGCCATTCACATATATTATTCAAAACGCATTAACTCATTCTAACTAATTTGCGTTGAGCATTTGATATTCAGCAAACCTTAAGTAATCACCATCCAGTCCAGCAACTATGACAGTCTTGCCATCACGGTCTGCAGCTTCACTACAGAAATCATACAGATCCTCAAAGAACTGAGCCTCATCAATCCCTATAACATCCAGCTGTGACAAATACCAGTCAGCTGATCCATTTGTAATTTTTAAGCAAGAAGAAGATTTTATGTTCCTATTCCAGTCTAACATCAAAATTTTGTCCACTCTACCACCATGTACATACATCAACTATAGCTTCTTTTAACCTTTAGGTGAACTTATTCATGCAACATTCTTGTGCTGCAGAAATCACACCCTACATGCCATTTCTTTGTTGACAGACAGCAGTGAGTGCCACAGCACTAGAAGCCGTATTTGTAAATCATTTTAGTTTGGCTAATGAAGATATTTGTTCAAGGTCTCCATCTCTAGTAAGCAATGAGTTAAAGCCTACACAATTGTCACAATCAACACTCCTATTGCCAATTTAAAGTCCATACACTTGGTTTTATACCTACCTAATCTATGACAAAAAAACCTGCATAAGTAAAAAGCTGTCAAGTACCTGATTATAAGCATTTGCACCAACTGTTTGCTTGAATGTCAATAAATTGCCCAAGGCTGAACATGGCAGTTTCACCCCATCATGTGTCACTATAGAATCCAAACCATATCTTGTATCCTTGCTTGATTTTATAATTGCCACGCTTCTGGATAACAAACAGAAATCAATGAGAACCTGAAAACAATTCTAGACTGTAACAACTGGAGGATCATCAAAAGGTTAGTCATCCTCCATGGATCCTCTACAAAGTGCAACCAAATGGACAGAGGCATACAAATAAATTTCACCAAACACTTTCCTACAATACTGAAACTGTTAATACAACAAAGTAGCTCCCTTCTCCAATTCAACAAATTAACTATTTAATTTGTTGATATTCTTCGAAGACCCATATTCTCCAGTACAAATATGAGGAAGAAAAAGATGAGCAGTAACCTGCCGTTGTTCCTCTCAGCTTCAACTCTACGCAGAAGAGTGGTCGTCTTGCCGGCAAACATCGGGCCAACGATCACATGGACCTCCCCAGATGGCGATGAAGAAAGAGTGGCTTTCGCTTGCAGATTTCGATTCGAAATTGCACGAATCGGGGACGTTTGTGAAGCCGGTTGCAGAAAGTTGGGAATTTGGGAAAGAAATGAAATTTGAAACACAGAAGAGAAACCCAGTGGCGAAAAATTGGGAAGGCGAAGACAAGACGGTAATCGTGAGGATGGAATTAGGGTTTTCATTTTCAAGATTGTCAGCATCGAATTGGGTAGAGCGAGAGAGAGAGGGGTTTAGTTTGGTTGGGGTTTTAGAAGATGAACATTTGACATTTTTGCTGCAGCAGCTCTAGGGTTTAATTGTAAGGAAAAGGCGGGCTCTTTCTACTAAACTAAACACCTACCAATTTATTTACTACTTCATTCTACTACTTTATTTAATTGTAACATTACATTTTCAACATTTAAATTTATGATTTTATTCATTAATATTTTAATAATCTCTCAAGTTATCAAAATTTAAATCATTTATTTTAATATTTTTACAGTATTTAATCTATAATTTTTTATAATTACTTAGATACTGAAAATTAAATAATTTTACGTATCATAATTTAAAATCTAGATTTTTTAAATATATTTTTTTGATTGTTTCTCACAAGTTATTTTTGTTAAGATTTGAGTAAAATATTGAATCAAATTGAACTTTATAACATCAAGTTAAATGGTTCGATTTGTTGACGGACAACGAGGGTATAAGTCTAACTTATATGTATAAGTTAAGTCTTTTAAAAATAATTTTATCCAAATTTTAAATGTACTAAAGTGGATGGAGGAAGAATTTGTAGTCTTTAAGAATTTATATGTAGTCAAGAATCACAATTCAGAACTGATCAGACCTTGAATTGCTGTCCACTTCACTTCATGTGGATTTGGGCCAACCAGAGAAACCATTAGCGTCATAGCCCAAAACCCTATTAGATTTAGACCTCTCACTTGCATCATCTCCGATACTTTTTTTTTTTTGAAAAATCCATCAATTTATTAATGATGAGAAGTAATTACAGTTAATATCCAATCCAAGTTAGGCTTTAACTAGACAAACTTTCCTAGATGAGTAAAAGGATGTTGGGTTAAAGAGTCTGTAACATTATTTATCTCAAGATTAGTGAACAGCTAGCAAAAGTAGAAGAAAGAAAACACACCTACATCATCAATAAGGGTGCCAAAGTGGTATAGTGAAGGACCAGTAGAGCTGGCAATGGATCATCTCCAAGACTATTTCTATTACAATCTCACACAATTGTTTAGTCACATTTCAATCATTTAACAATTGCACTAATTTGTTTAACTATTGCACGTAATAAAGTTGTGAGATAATAGTAATTGATTTAAATTTGGTGGAATCATTTTCGGGAAAAGTCGGCTGTCCTAATCTATAGTTTAGGCCTTTCTGTCCATGTCCATTCCACAGGTCATGTGTTTAGGCACCAACTAATGGGGGAATAAAATATAGTAATAGAATGCTTGCATATCGCATATGGGCTTGTCCAACAAATCCTTCAACCCTTATCTATACCCCTCTCCAAATCCAAGATAATTAGCAATATTTAATTCCCCTTTTAAGAGTATGTTAGCTACTTAGATCGAAAGATCTAATCAGATCATTTATTTATTTTTGAACAATAAAGACTCAATTTATTAATAAAGAATCATTATAAAATAAGTCGAGAGCGACGAAATGCCCAAGTACCTAAAATAGGCACAAACAATTGAGCCTACTAAAGATGAAATTACCACACAAGTAGTAAAACTACGCAAAGAATCACTGGGATCAAGCTCGCTCATCCTGATCTTCAAAGACAAAGCAAATTCATAACGACACTCATGATTACTATGACGGATAAAAGATATCAAATCTCGCATCTGGTACCCCTGCACGCCCAAACTGGATTAAATAGTATCAGCACACCATAGTGAGTTAAGAGGAGCACTAACCATAGTGATGATGGTGAGTGTTGCAAACCACCATAGCAGCATCCAAAAATGACAAAGCAAAACAGAAAACGAAAACCGTAATGAAAAGAGCAAAATCTGAAACCAAAGAACTAAGAAATAACAAAGAAGCAAAAATTGGATTGCCCTCATGAACAAGCAGTACTGGTGAGCATCGCCCTAGACTCCCAAACATCCATGCACTGACTAGGGGAGTCCATAACAAAGCCAATCCGAACGCGTAAGCCTCATAGTTCCAGGCAGGGTGAGCCCTCGCTCAACCCTGCCATGCCAAAAGAATCATTATCCGTTAGGCTCGGACAAACATCTCCCTCTTCCGGCCAACTCCAAGCTCGCAAGATCCGGACACGAAGCCAGCCACTGCTGCAGCCTTTTGATCTGAAGCTCCGAACAACCACTAGAAATTCGGCGACACACGCTGGTCATGATGAGCCAGAGACACGCCGAAAGGAGATTAAAGCACCAAGACCCCAACCGTGACCCCAACACAGACCAACCGTCGAGTCACCTCCATCAATAACACCAACAACAATGCTGGAAACACCGCCAAGAAAATTATGTGGTCACGCGCCGCATCCAACATGACAGAACTGGTGCCAGGCGGAAGCTCGCCGGAGAAGCCAACCTCCAAGGAACGCGCCCAATCAAACCGTGACAGGGGCTGGACCCTAGACCCAGGAACAACCACGGGACCGTCGACAATGGCACTGATAAAGTGTTGGAATTCCTGACAGCGAAGTAGCCACTTGACAAGACACCGATTGGAACACCCAGCGCTGGAAGCCTGAAAATGATCCCCCTTGAGCCGTGCCAAG
>JBBYHH010447507.1:0-11447 GCA_038382905.1 Daphne laureola
TGGGTCACCTGTGGATTGCAGAAATTCAGAGGAAGTGCTGCAGGAATTTCGGTAGGAAATTTAGAATTTCCTCATTTTCCGCGGAGAGCAAGTTGTTTTAAGGTAAGGGTTGAACTTCCTTAATATGCATTTAAAGTTACTTTTTATGTATACTGGGTGAGTTGAGATTAGTACCCGAGTCGAGGTGGGGCCTGTGAATCTCGGGGCTAGTTCCATGATAAGGTTAGGGGCGTGCAAGTTTTAAGCGCGCGAAGCTAATTTAGGAATGACAGGTAAGTAATTGATCATTAGATGATCATCCCCGTGATCGTAGGACGATCTATTTCGGGATCATTAGATGATTCGACTAGTGATTTTATATTATTTGTATTCTTTATTTATTAAATTGTGATCGATGGCCGGTGTGATGCTTTGAGCCACCGGGGGTTACGTTATCAGAGATGGCCGATGTGATGCTTTAATCCGCCGGGGGTTACTGTTCTAAGATTGGCCGGTGTGATACTTTGAGCCGCTGGGTGTTATTGTTCTGATATTGACCGGTGTGATGCTTGGAGCCACCGGGGGTTACTGATCTGATGAAGACTGGTGTGATGCTTTGAGCCACCAGGGATCGGTACGATGCTTAGAGCCGCCGGGTATTACGGTTCTGATATTGACTGGTGTGATGTTTTGAGCCGTCAGGAACCAGTGTGATGCTTTGAGCCGCTGAGTGTTACTTTGGAGTTATTTATTTATGTACTTTATTTATGCATTTAATTTATATGTTTATTTTATTTATGTTAACCGGTGCGTTGGTTTGAGCCGCCGGGAGTTATTATAGCGTGTGAACCCGTGTTGGGCTTAGAGCTTCCGGGGACACCGTATTGCATATCATACCATCGTGCTTATCATTATCCATGATATATCTAGAATTGTATATATTCTTAGATCATGGCACGCTAACCTTTTTATACAAGTGTTTTTAACTAAAAACCCTTACCCTTACCTTTACCCTTACTGAGTACCTCTCGATGACTCACCCTCTTACTCTTATCATTTTTTAGGAGCTTTTGACCCACCACCCGCGGAGTAGCTCCGTGTAGGGGTCGGTGCTTTTGTATCTTAGAGGTACATGTAGCTTTTTATAGTAGTTGCTGCTTATATTTCGGATAAGAGGGGTAGTCTCGATTGAGGCAGATATTAGATATCTGAGCTTATGAGTAGACACGTATGACATGACTAACGGTGATTTCTTCTCTGTTTGTGTTCAACAGAAGCAGTACCCGGTAGTGATCGTAGGAGTCTTGTTGACTCGATCCTTTTGGACTACTAGGTATTCCATTATGGTAGTTATGGGCTCTGTAGTGGTAGACTACATATGCACATGTAGGTAGAAAGCATCATGAATTTGTATAATTCGGTTGCTTAAAGATATTGCTAGATGTATTTAAATTACTCGGGAAGTACTTGTCCAGTGCAGTAGGGGCGGGGCTCCTTTCTGGTGCATCTGTGTTGAGCAGAGCTCAATTATATATATGTTGTATCCTCGTGTGTTGTTTGTATGTTTGCGCCCGTTTTTTGAAACGTGGGGTTAATGACATAATTGGAATGTACTAAGGTTTTTCTTTATTAATTAAGGAAAAATTTTAACGGGCCGGGTTTGGTTTCAAAATGGGTCCGCTTTGCCGAGGTGGCCTGCGTTAGGCTAGGTAGAGTTGTAATAGTTGTTTCACCGTCTCGGCCTCCCTCCTCCCTCCCCGCTGCACTCGGCGTGCGCGCCTCCGCTGGGCGGGACGGCGTCGGGGGTAGTGGTGTTCACAACGATTGTTCCCTGGACACTCTGAATTACAACTCCCATGAGTAATTCAAAGGAGACCGCGTTACCGCGTTAGGGCCCCTTGTGAGTTATTCTCAAGTGGTGGTGATGGAAAATCCTCGTTGTGACACCCAACAGCAAGGGCCAAATGTAATAACCATAAATTCTCGGTCCGAACTAGCGGTATAGATCGCGGTAAATTTTATTTCATGTATTTGCATAATTATTTTTTTCTTATTACATATTTTTATTATTTTTGTGGATTTCATCACTCATGTAATTTTTTTAGTTTATGTACATATTATCATCATTTCATTTACACGTTACATTTTTATCATTTCATGTAAATGTGACACTTTTATCATTTCGTGCACGTTGAATAAGTCATCAATTTATGTTCTTGTTTCATCATTTCATATAATTTCATAAGTTCATGTAAATGTGTTTTTTATTATTTTTCATGTATTTGATATTTTAATAATTTTACATATTTTGTTAATTTTTTATCATTTCATGTGTTTATACTATTTTACGTATTTTCTTCTTGTTCTTGTCTTTTTATTGTTGTTAACTTAGAATTTAGGTGATTTTTTTTTAATACTTTAGTAATTAAATGTAGTAATTATGTAATTAATTAAAAAAAGGCAAAATCTTCGCCGGGCACCCCGCACGCCTTGTGATCATCTCTTCTCAACAATCCATCAACCCAGCCCTTCACTCCAGCATCATGAATCCATCTGCTACCACTTCACCTCTTACTATAAATAGGAGTAATCAGAACCACAGGAAGCAAAACAAGAATGAAAGAAAGCTCCATTTATCCCTATGCCTTCAACACTTGTGCTCTTCTTTGTCAAGTCTTTTCTTCCTCAAATACGCCTTCAATCCATCCCAACCAGACCCCTAAAGACCGTCGCACCTCTAGGAATGTAGAGACACCGCTTTTCTCACTGGAAACCGATGGGTTTGCAAGCTATTCGTTAAGACCCGTTGTTAGACCCGCGAACCGACCCGTGGTTTGTCCCAAACCAAGCCGTAATCCACCTCGCCGCCACTGATTGAAGCTTCTCCGTCCTCCGCTCGGTCGATTCCCACCATCTTCACCGTCGAAAGCTCCGTTCTGCCATGCCAGAAGTGTATTGGGCGTCCGTGTGTCGGAATCTCATATCGTGATGGAGGTGAACAACGATCATTCTAAAACCAATAGACCGTAAAGAGAACAAGTGATACTCAATCCAGTGAACATGTGTTACCTGAAGCCAGAGAACTACATATATGCCATAAGCCCACCACAATATAATACAAATAAAAGGGCACCCGACATAGTATGCGTTCTCAATGGCATATCACACATTTATCAAAGGAAGAGCGAACCTTCATCACACTACAATCTTTGGGTTTTAGAATAAAAGCACAAACCTCTATCGCGCTATGACCTTCCGGCCGACGGACGTCGCGGTGACAAAATCTGTTTATAAACCATATAGTTGAAGATAAATGGTGACTTTAAAAAGAGTTTAAGCTCCTGAAGTCACCATTTACCTTTAAACATATGAAGTATGAACGATGTTGGCTGAGAAGATCCATCGTAGTGGCAGCTCAGGATGGCGGACACATGATAAACAACTCTTGCTTTGTCTCTTACCCAACAAGAACTTTAGAGACTTAGAAAGCCATTTAGAAGAGGAACACAATGGTATATATTAGAGATAGGCTAGAGAATTTATTGCCCCCTTATGTTACAACATGGCTCCTTATATAGGAAAGCCTTGGAGAAGATGCCAAAAAGGATAACCTCATGCTGACATCACACTCCACTTAATATCTTACACCTCACACATTATCTTAATATTTTACATCACTTAATATCTCACATTTCACACCTTTATGTCATACAAGACATATTATTCCTTACATACTTTATTTTATTCCTTATCTTGTCTCCCATAATGGTATCATGGCACATAGGTGTCACAAGGATGATAAGCATCATTCGGGTCTTGGGAGTCTTGAAACTGGGAAATATTATTCATAGTTGGATCATCTATGAAGTCTATAGCAGTGTCTTCAATCGTCATAGTATGTGTATTTGTTTCTTGCACAACTGTTATTGGGGATGACTGGGTCGGAGCGAGGCATGCATTAACCACCTATTTTTGTCTGGCTGCATGGACTATCTCAGCTTCTTTGCGAGTCCCGTAGCTCTTGAATGCTTCATCCAACATTTCCTGGTAATTGATTGGATATGACGGCCAACTCATAGTGTGGTGCATCTAAATATCCATGGTTATTGTAGCGCGGTTACGTCGGAAAGCGTCATGTACGAACGTCCTGTGTTTTGTTGGCCTAACAAAGGCCAACCGCGAGAGGTTATAGTCAAGGACCTTGTATTTTTTATGACCAGGGGCAATGAGATATTGCGTCTCATCCGTTTTGGGTGTCTTTTGATAGTGATTGGTTGGTTGAAGAAATAGATGGAATGCGTAGTCCCAATCGTATTGGATGCGGCTTCAGGTGTGACGTTGGAGAGAACTAGATGCACCTGATTTTTTTTAATACATGGGTTTGCCTCCTGGTAGCAGTCTTAGAGCTTCTTTATCCATGAACAGATAGGATCGAACCAAGACATGAATGTCGGGATTTCTGACTTGTAGAAGTATTGGGAGAGCGGAAAATTCTTGTTGTTGGTGAGGAGCTGGTAGAGCATAGGCACGTTGAAGATGATATCAATCGTGTGCATAGAACACATGTACCAGAAGAAGCATAGTGCCTCATTTGGAAATTTGCACAGGTCCTGGATATGGAAGAGATGGGAAAAGGGGTACTGCGGGTGAATGCCTACTGGTTGGACAGGTCAACCGTCAAAACCATACTTCCGAATGAGTGCATACTGGTAGTGATACACACGGTGTCTCCAGTTAAAGGTGAAGGAGTCATATTCGAACCTGTCGATGTCTGCTGGGAGGTTGGTTGTTTTGTCAAAGAGTGGCCTTAGAAGGGGTTCCATCATTTCTTGGTAGCTAGAGGAAGGGTCCATTCTTTAGGTATGGAGGAGGATAGTCGTTAGAGAACGTGTTTTGGTTTTGGGAGGCCGGCTCAGTATATCCACAAGTGTGTTCGATCTCTCTTTTATATACTTAACTTCGAAGGTGAACTGGGTGAACCACTGTTGCCAGCGGAGAATTTCCGCATTTGGCAGTATTCTTTGTTTGAAGCTCATCATCTGTAGAAAAGCAGACATATCCATTTCTACTGTGAAATGATGGCCGATGAGGTGGAACTGGAATTTCTATATTACTTTTTTTACTGCCAGAACCTCTTTGTAAGTGGAGTGATACTGCTTTTCACTCTGCTTGAATTCTCCGCCATTGTAAGAGCATACGTGTCTTTCACCAGTTATTTCTTCGATCAGGCACACTCCCCAAAATTCATCGTTGGTGTCAGTCTGCAAGATTCGCTTATCTTCATCAGGAATCTTGAGAGGTGGCAAGGTCATCACCCCTTCTTTTAACTGTCGTATCGCCTTCTAACCTACATGTGACCACGGTGGATAATCTTTCTTCAGATATGCATGTAAAGGTTGCAGGATGTCTGACAGGTGAGGGATAAAATCTCAGATGTAATTGATGAGATCAAGGACCTTCCGCACTTGCGTCTTCGATAAGCCTTCTTGTGGGAAATCAAAGATCTTTTGAGCCACATGTGGCTGTGGTTGGTACTTGCCTTGGCGGATTTCCATACTAAGGAAATCGATTGAGGATTTTCCAATTACCATCTTCTTCTCTAATAGCATTATCCCGTGGGTATGGAGTATGTTTGCAAACTGCTGGAGTAGCTGGAGGTGTGATTTTGGACATGATGAATATAGTAAAATATCATCAATATATATTAAGGCTTGGTCAAGTAACAGATGAAATATCTGGATCATGGCCTTTTGAAAAAGTGATGGTGTTGTTTTAAGACCTAAAGGCATAACCGTCCACTGATAGTAGGGGTGAAAATTGTATGAGTAACTCGAAATCGGCTTGAACTCGGCTCAATTTCTCGATTTAAAATTTGTTTGAAGCTCGTTCAAAAGGTATATGAACCTATCATGAACAAATTATGAAGCTCGGTCACCTAAACGAGTCGAGCTTGAACAGTTGCATGTTCAGCTCGATAAGCTTGTGAGCAGGGGCAGTTCGGTAGATTTATTCTTATTAATGACCTAACAACAAGTCATAGTAAGTTGAACGAGACAGCCGCAAAACAGAACTCGTATTCAAAACTACTCCTTTACCAATTCTCTGTCCTATCTTTTTTAATTGGATATTGTTTTGTATGGAATTTTCCATGGTTGTTATTTACAATATAATTTGGTACTACCACCATTTACTTTATACACGTGTTCACTTATCTACGAATCATGATACAGAATCGAGCTCTGCATCAAACAAAATTTAAGATGTACAAGCCCAGCTCGGACAAGGAAATTGAAATGTCCACCGAGCTCGAGCCCAATATGAATATAAATAATTTTAATTGAGCCAAACTTGATTTGTTCCGTACTCGGCTCGGCTCGACTCGACTCGGTTCATTTTCAGCCCTAACTGGTAGTGCTGGTCAGGTATGTAAAAAGTTATCTTAGGGAGTTCTTCAGGCTTGATGCCCAATTTCCATAATCCAAACTTTAGATCAAATTTGCACAAAACCCTTGCCTTGGTGAGGTTTGAGAAAAGAACATTCTTTTTCGGATGAGGGAACATAACGTCTGCCAAGAATTCATTAAGCGGCTTGTAGTCTATTACGAGCCTGGGCTTTCCTCGAACTTGTTCAGATCTTTTGTTGACGTAAAAAGCCTAGCAAGCCCAAGGAGATATAGTAGGCTTGATCAGTCCTTCCTGGCGGAGTTGTTGGACTTTGCAATGGCCCGTTGTCTATCTGTCGGGGACATTCCTGAATGTGTGGCCTTTGTAGGGTTGATATCCTCATTTTTCTTGAATGGTAACTCAATAAAAAATTTATGGTTCTGCCACGGTGGATGAGGATACTTCTTCATGAAGTCTGTATGTGAGTCCGAACAGGATCTGTCGACAAGGAGTTGCATCACTGATCCATAAGTGTCGCTGCATAGGGGTGTCTCATCATCGATAGAGTACAATCTTGCGGTAGTAATCCACGGTAAGAAGTAGCCCCTGACTCGGAGTCCTTTCTTCATCCACCTGACATTTTTGAATTTGCAGATCAGATCAAACTGAATGATTAAGTCCCTTTCTGGTGCTGGCATGCCGTATACTAATACTCCCACATACTTGTTTGGTGATAGACAAATTCTGATAGGTTTGCTGATCCTCTGGCAGTAGAAGTACTCTCCGGAGGCGACCTTGAACCGTACTTTGCAAGGTAATCACATGTGATATGGCAGGATACTGGGATTGAAAATGGTGTGCGAGGCTCCAGTATCAAATAATGCAATAACCGGGATCGGTTTTGCATATTTATCTGTCAGTATGGATACCTTTTCCTGTGGGGTGATTGTTGCCGAGAAGACTATCACTTCAGCTGTCGAAACAGACGGAGTAGGATCTTTCAGGCGGAGTGTAAAGACAGACCCGTCGGAATCGGATGAGTATGCATCAAATGCAAAAGTCGCTCCGACTTCATCTTCCCTCTCGAAAAACAATGATTCAATATCATCATCTCCTAGGTCTGCTCCTGTAGCTTTGGTGATTATATTAATGATTTTTGACCTCTTCTTGGAACTCTTGTTAGGAGATTGTTTTTGCAAAATGTCCCTTCTTTCGGCATATGAAGCATCTCTTGGACTTCCCTAAACTCCGCTTATAGCGGAAGAACCTTTTCCTTCTTCGAGGCCTTGATTCTTGAGAGATACGCCGACGGTGGCGACTCCTTTTTGTCGAGCAACTGCATGTTCCTTTGTTCTTGCATTTGATCAGGAGATCAGGATGATCACAGACCTTTTCGAGTGTGGAACTTGCGCGATCAAATTCCTTGAAGAACCTTTGATTATCACACATTCGCTGGAGGGCTATGATAAAAATCTGGTGTAGCCTTCCAAATCAAAAATCATTTAGTGACCTCCCATGCTGTTGTATGAGTCGTAATATCTATTACCCAATTGTCGCTGGAACCGAGTTCAAGTAGGCTTGTTTCAAGTTATTGTCATCATACCCATTCTGGATTATGTAGTACCTCTGCATCATGCGCTCGATATCCTTTCGGTTGAATGAGCAACACTTCATCTTGAAGTATTCTTCGCGGGCAACATCTATGTTATGCGAATGTTCTCTAATAAACTCATTGTGAATGGAACCTAGGAATATATCAATATCTGGGATGTTATGTAGGTCTATCAACCGATATAGCCCGAGGTGAATATACCATTCCTTTAGGGATCCCACCATAGAGGCAATGAATGCTGCAATCACCTTTTGTACCGCTGCCCCTTCACGTTGGAGTTGGACTTGGCACCAAGCTTGCATTTTGATGATCCTGTTATGCCATTGTGATGGCGATATGTCATCAAGGGTGAACTTTACTGTTGGTGGCGTCCAAGTTGGAGAAATATTGACGTATTCATATTTCGCGTCTCCTCCCGCAACCACTGGTTCTAGTTATGGGGTGGCTGGCAGCGCTGCTTGGGGGTGGTTAGAGGCACTGCTTGTGACTGCCCACTAGTTTGGGTTGATTCTTCCATTGTTGAGGACTGTGGGTTCTGCGGTGTCTGTGCTTCAGCCATGTAGAACTCGTTAGCAGAGGATCCTTCGAATGAGGAGTCAAGATAATCTTCTGAGGAGGATTCATCCTCACTGCTGGAGTTGAGGTCTATATGAGCAATCTGATGGGAGTCTCTTGTTGCAACATTGATTTGTTGATCTAAGAGGCTAACAATTGGATTTGTAGCCTGTATCGTCATGGCTTGGGGTTCACGGATATTAATCCCTTTAGCTTTGGGGGTAGGAGGCGGAGTGGATGATCTTTTGTACTCTTGCCCTACATCAGTCGCTTTATGTGTAGTAGACATCGGTTGCCACTGTCTTTTTAGGCCTAGTTTTGGATTCCCACTCTTGTTGGGTAAACAAAGTCTTCATAGTGTTGAACATAGGGATGTCTCTTGATGGAGAAAGTGATTTTGATGATAGATGGTCGAATGATGAGAATGTAGGGGTGCAATGAAAATGTGGGGCAGACATGGGGGGTGTGTTCAGATGGGTGTTTTGGCTTCGGGACCTCTGTATCGCATCAAGCTATTGTCTGAGATGGACAATCTCCTTTTCCTAGGCAGCAAAGGACTTGGACTGGGAGATCAGGGTAAGGATCTCATTGTGCAAGTAGTTTATCCGTTGTTGGCACTTTGCTAGTGGATCAATTACTGCCTTGTCTAGCTTGTCCTCCAAATGTTGTTGTCACCAATTGATCTTTTGGAGAAGATTGTTTTGGGCTATCATATTGGCAGATTTCCAATTCAGGACCTGTTCTTCCGTGGCAGTGTCTCGTTTCATCCCATCAGAATTGACTGTCGAAGGTTGTGGTACCTTCCATGCATGCCTCGTATTTTTCTTTGTATCTTCAAAGTTGAAGGGAGGAAAATCTTCATCTCTCAGAGTGAATGTGTTAACTCGGGGCGCTTGAGAGTCTTCCAACTGAAGCTTTTTGATCGCCTTGTTGTAGTACGGATGGAAATTGAGCCTGAATTGGGAATCAAGGCAAGGATTATGTAGATCTTTTACAACAACGGTCTGATTGTTGTGCTTCTCAGAAGGATAAAGGACGTAATAGTTGAATTTTCCTGAGGGTTCTCCTAAGAGTCCAACCTCGGGATCTCTGGCCTCATATCTCTCTTTCAACCATTGTTGTAGTGATCTTCTCTTTCTCCTCTGTGTCATCGGCGTCTTCTTGGATAACAACGCAATCCTCACAGTCACAAGCATCAAAAAACTTGTGGTCGCTTTCATCCTGGAAATATTAGGGAGTCGTCTGAACCAAATGCTTCAATGGGTTCCAAGCATGGTACGTGGTTAAGGATGAAGGTAAGGATATCTGGAGTAGAAAAAACCTCAGAGTCTTTTCAGTCCTGATCTTTAGGGAAGAATATCTCTACTTGTCCTTCATTTCGCTCCAGGAATACTGGTGATGTCGACTGTACAAGTTGCGCTTGGTGATGTAAGGATTCATAGTTTTTGATCCAAGACTCAGGGATGAGTTTCTGCAATTTGTCTCTCGGAATTTTCCTCAGAACATATGTGATGTTGGGGACGTGGGTTGTATCCACAGAGAGGTATAGGGCATCGTTGTTGAAATTAGGCATAGCAAAGTCTAGAGCATGGTTCTGTACTCGATACGCCATCTGGTAGTGAAGCTAGCCCTGGTTCACGTCTTTCTTTGTTCCCTCCTTTTCCTTCTTTTTTTTTATTCGTTCTTTTGACTTTCCTATCTTTTTCAGTCCCTAAACTTCTTTATTAACATTCTGTTTAGCCCCAAGTTTTAATACTTAGCATTTAGATCACTCAAAAGTAGGGGTGTAAATGGGTTGAACCGGCCCCGAGCCCTTTAAGCTCGAGCTCGGCCCGTTAGCCTATCGGTACTACCCGGGCTCGAGCTCGAGCTTGAATTTCTAGAGCCCAATATGTTAGCCTCGAGCTCCGCTCGAATAGCTCGATAGGTCCATTTTGAAACTTTATAAACTATATCATAATTAACAAATAATAAAAAATAAAATATATCATCAAAATTTATACAACTTAAACACCCAAATTTATAATTTTTTAGTAATCATAATGATTACTATTAATAAAATATAACTATACCTAACAAAAATTATAATATAGTCAACAAATTTAAGAAGTTTGATAAGTATCGATACTCAATAAGGCCAAGTATCGTTAGGCTCGAGCTCGACTCATTTGGTGGCGGTTCTTTAATGAGGACCACCACACTATTGATCTTCTGTCTTCTGGTCTTGACTACGTTTAGCTCCACCTCTATATCTTAGTGGTTCAACCTGTGAAACTAACAGAATCTATAGACCACGCCGGAGTTTTGCCCGGCGGAGGGTCCTCCGATACTTAAGTCAGTATTATGGGTGGAGAGAATATGTCAGACATTAGGCAGAGTGAATAGTTACCTTAAATGAAGGAATGATGTAGGCTTTTATAGTCTTGTCTAATAGAGTGACACATTCATAATACTTTGATAGGAAATAGGTGGTGGGTGTTAGAGGACAGGTGGAAAATGCATTCTGGATGCAAGCCATCAGGTTGTAATGCGCTGAGGGCATGACCTCGACATGCGGACGAAGATGTTTGAGAATGGTTCCCTCAGTCGATTTTAATGGGGCCTCTTTCCTGGGTTGCTGACTCAAGCGTCCTTGTTGGCTTTTATGGGTCTATAGGTCCACTTTGGGCATTTGAGACTTGGTTTGGGCCTATCAGCCATCATCGTTAACATATCGAGCTCCATTTTAGGCTCAAACTCGAGCTTGAACTCGATAGGTATCGACTCGATAAGCGTCAACTCGAGCTCGTGCTACCCTTTAAAGGTCATACCCATTTACACCCCTACTCAAAAGATTTAAAAATTAACAGTTTAACACTACTGGGCGAGGACGAAGCCTGCTGCGGCTTCGCTGCGCAAAGATCCACAGTGAGGAAGC
>JBBYHH010447618.1:0-11446 GCA_038382905.1 Daphne laureola
TGGGTCTCAACCCGCACGGATTTGCTTCTACCTGAGTCCACAGGTAAAACGCGTCTTGTGGGGTTAAGGAGCAACCACCCTTATAAGGCATGCATTACTCCCTTAGCCCCTCCATGTGTGATGAAACACATCATCCACCCCCCCTCCAAGGGAGTCCAGCGTCCCCGCTGGCACATGGACCCTGCACAACCCAGCTCTGATACCATCTGTAACAGACCGTGTACAAGGCCAAGATATTGTCCGCTTTGGATCTCAACCCACATGGATTTCCTTCTACCTGAGTCCACAGGTAAAATACGTCTTGTGGGATTAAGGAGCAACCACCCTTATAAGGCATGCATTACTACCTTAGCCCCACCATGTGGGATGAAACACATCATCCATAGGTAGAAGCAAATCCGTACAGGTTGAGACCCAAAACGGATAATATCTTGGCCCTGTACACGGTATGTTACATTCCTGAACCCAAGGTTTTATTTTGAAAAATCTGAAGCAATTGAATAAGATTAAGATGTGATGAGTGGGTTGTATGCATGCATTGAAAAGTTGGTTCCCCACCTTGAAGTTCAAGATAAGATCTGTGAGTTAAGTGTGTACAAAAATGCTGAAGGTTTGTTTGCGACGACAATGGCAAAATGACAAAGGACATTGAAGGCACCAAGTACTTTATATAAAAGAATTAACTATTTAAATTTTGATCAATTTCATATAATTTTTAGTTACTATTTAGTACTCATTTCTTGCTTATTTACAAAATAGCTTATTGGTGGTCTGCATATGGATCTGCCACCCCTACTTTACAAAGATTTTCTATGAAGTTTCTTAGCTTGACTTGTAGTTCTTCAGGATGCGAGAGAAATTCGAGTGTTTTTTAGAAGGTAAGGGAACGTTTCATTTTGAATTATACCTTATACCTTTAAATAACAAATCTAGTTAAGTACTCCAATAATAGATGAATTGATAACATTTTTTTTAAATTTTTGTAGATTCATAGCAAGAGAAGGAATAGGCTTGCTCAAGCTCGGCTGAATGATTTGGTCTATGTGAAGTATAACCGAGCCTTAATTAAAAGATTTGAAATGAGAAACAAAATGGATCCAATTTTATTGAAAGATATAGATGACAGTAGTGAGTGGTTGGTTAGAAGTCTTTAAGATGTTGAGAATGAACTTGTGCTTGATGATGAGGATGATGATCTGAATTGGGTCATGTTGCTACAACATCTGGAGCTAATGAGCAACGATTCAATATGAGGTCTAAAGCTGGTGGGATTCATGGGAATAATACTTCAAGAAATGGTTCCACCTATCGCACACAAGCAACTACAAGTTCTGTTGTGGAGGTGGAGGAGGAGGATGAGGATGAGGATGATGATGAGGCTTACAAGTATAATCTTGATGGTGGTTTTGATGAGTTTACTAATTTGGAGGATGATGAGTAGCTGATCGTTCATCTTTGAGTATTTCAAACGAATTTAAGGATTATGCATTGCCATTTAGATTTAAGAATTAAGGGTCAAAGAGTTTGAACTTTTCTAAGTTTCTATCTTTATCTTTTTATCACTATTTCCAGATATTAGATGAATGGATTTTAACCTTTTATATATATGCTAATCATATTTGAAGTTAGTTTTAACGCGACGCTTCACATTTATGAAGCCCGCACTTTCACTCTGACCTTCGCGCTTTGGACCCCTTAGCGCTTCAGTACGCTTCAGGCTTTTGAAAACCTTGCCCACAACACTATATGATGAAATAACATAACA
Organism: Daphne laureola; assembly: GCA_038382905.1. Lineage (NCBI taxonomy): Eukaryota > Viridiplantae > Streptophyta > Magnoliopsida > Malvales > Thymelaeaceae > Daphne > Daphne laureola. The sequence goes on from JBBYHH010447618.1 coordinate 1,766, forward strand.
AACCATAAACAAATAAACAAACAAACAAACAAAATAACCTGAAGATTCGCGACTTAGAGTTCCTTGAAGTTCAGCAGAAAGTGTATGAAGATCAAAAGAACCAATAAGCTCAACCAAAGACTCTAGCTTAAGAGCATCCAACACAACATCATCATCAGAAGCATAATAAGAAAGCCTCATGAAATTACCATGATGAACATCAACAACAACAACTGATCCAAAAAATATGGAACAAAATTCAAAATAGAGAAACAACAAACAGAAGTAAACACGAGAAAATCTAGAAAATGAACCAGAATCAAGAGGTTCTGCAAATCTCGAGCTCCTGATGCCATTGAGAAAGAACGAAGAATGATAATGAAAACAACCAGAATAATGTGAATCACAAATCTTAAAAATGATGAATCATGAAAAGAATGAACTAAACTAAAAGGAAAATTGTTGACAACATGAAATCGAAACTGAAGAAAGAAACAAAGACGCGAAGAGAAAGAAATATGAGTTGTGGGGAAGAAATGACAATTTTGAAATTAAATGCAGTTTGACACACAAAGACACAGATTAAGAGTTGGCACACCCTATCCTGGACCAATTATTATTACTTTTACCTTAAAACGTTTAGTTAACTTCAAATGAACGAATTCCGTTTTCTTAAAAGGCTACAAAAATATCAAACTAGTAGCTTATCAAGAATTGTGTTTAAATAATAAACTTCAATACCATAATTTGTGTTTATAATTGATCAAGAATATTTGATCTATTATTGATGGATTTTATTTTGCTTACATAACTTTTAGATTCTAGATCTGCCATTGTATTTATGTAATTAAATTTTGAAGATTCTTTATCAATTTTTGTAAATTTACTATTTTAAACATATATTTGTCTGGTTTTGAATAAAATATAAAGAAAATCTTCATATAGTCACACTCATTTTCACCTCATTGATGCAAATGACGTGGTATCTTCAAATAGTCAATGTTAAATTTGTTAAATTTGATCTTCATAGATATTAAATAACACCCCTCTTATTAACTTGTATATGTCACCTTTCTTTTTTCTAACTTATTACGATTTTAGGTTGCACATAATTCTTCAACCCATCATGAGTTTCATACAGTACTTGTAAAAGATGCTATTGCGAAGTGTGAAGTTGGCTTACACTACACTAGAGTTGAAGAAAAGTGAAACCACGATAATAGAGTTGATAAAAAGATCAGCGAATTTAGTTGCTTTTAAAGTATCGATTTAAATGTAATCCCTTAAAATTATCGTATTCTTTTTCATCCACTAGTATCGGTACTATTTTTTTAAGGTCTTTTTATGCTTCTTGGATGTTTTAGAATACAAATTCCAAAATTTAGGATTAAATTTAGGATCGTATTCTTTTTCATCCATTAGTGTCGTATTCTTAGATGTTCTACAATATAAATTCTACTTAGTATCTAATAGAAGTAAAGTATGCGAAAAAGAAATCTCTTATGTATAAATTCAGAATTATCGAAGTTGTACGTACGAGTATCCAACGAAAATAATAATTCTAGAAAGTAAATTCATAAGCGAAAGTTGATTTCATATAATCATTTTCCAGAACATCTGTGGTGTAGTTTTGGTTTTGTGAGCAACATCATCCTTCATACCGTCACAACGTAGTTGGGGGGAATGTGGTAAGGGGCTTGGTAAAGGGTATCCCCTTACCACGCTAAAAAAGTGTCGTTGAAAATTGGTAACGCCCAAGACGTTACCAAATACGTTACTACTTTAAAGTTGGTAATGGGTTGGTAACGTCCTGGCCCCTTACCACCTGGTAATGCTCTGACCCATTACCAACCCCTTACCATTTCTGAAAAGCATGTCACACAGAATCTTTTACTTTTCGGTGGTAAGGGGTTGGTAACATCCATACCCCTTACCAGCCTCAACAACCCCTTAGACTCTCATCTTCTTCCCCATTTCATCTGCCTCTTCAACAAAAAATTTCTTAACCCCCACCTCCATCCTTCAAGGGCCGACATCCATCCGCTGTCCATTCCTTCGTAGTTTTTGGTGTCATCCTACTCATCACAAGAAGGTAAGCGTTTTGATACCATTTTTTTACATTTTGGTCAGTTGGATGTTGGTTTTTTGTTTTATTTTTTAAAATAGACTTTTCTCCTTCTCTTCTTCTTAGATCGCTGTCGTCCCCGTCATCCGCCGCCATCCGCCCGTCGTCCGAGTCAATTCCGCAGTCTCCATCTCCAAAACAGTAAGTTCATTTCTTCAATATTTTTAATTTTTGTGAGGTTTATATACTTTAATGAGTTTTTATTTTATTTTTGAAGAATTTTAGTGTTTTTTATGATTTCTCATGGTATAATATATTGTTCAAGTTTTATTGTATTTTTTTATGAATTTTAGTATTTTTGGTGATTTTCTAGAATTTTTAATGAATTTGTAATTGTCTGATGAATATATATTGGTGATGTTTTTTGGTGTTTATAATATATATTGTTTTTCTGATGAATATGATGATTTTTTAATGATTTTTTGTTATTTGTTGTATTTTTTGAAGAATTGTAGGAGTATATAATTTTACTGAGTTTTATGTATTTTTGATAAATTTATCTATTTTGTTGATTTATTAAAGTGTCTGATAAATATGATGTATTTTTAATGAATTTATATATTTTTATTGAATTGTATATAATTTTATTGAATTTATATATCTCATGGTCCCTTCATCTCCAGGATGGATTATCGTCCGACATTTCATTAGGAGGAGCTAGCCAGTGACATATCACTACGAGTTCAGAGACCCGAACTAGTTGAACAGACATGATTATGACAGCGATTGCGTTGGACTCAACTATGGGCCACGACCTAACCAGCCAAGGGCACAGTCGCGGAGCTCGCCGAACCGGGACACGCGGCAGGACGACTTTCAGTTTCCACCACCACCGTAGATCATTTTGTACAAATATTAACATTTAATTTAGGATGCTTTTATTATTAATATAATTAATTTTAGTTATGCAATTAATTCTAAATCATAAAAAACTATTGCTAATTTAAATTATAAATCAACATTATGAATTATGAATTAATGGAAAAGAAAACGGGAAAAAAAAATGGTTGTAACGCTCTAGTAACAACGCCTAGGGGCGTTACCACTGTGTCAGCATGCGTCAGGCCTGATGCAGATGGTAACGTCCTGGTGCGTTACCAGGCCGTTACCACTGGTAACGCACCGATAACGCCCTGAAATGAGGTAACGGTTTTTTTGTAACGCCCTGGTAACGGGTTCCCCCGTTACCAATGGTAACGCGTTTAGTAACGCTTGGGGCGTTACTAGACCCCCATTGGTAGTGATGTTTCAGTATAAAGTCAGACTAAACCATCATATACCCTCAGATATTAGTATCAGACAATACATTAAAAAACTCATGCAAGATCAAACATATTGTTAGACAAACCCGTAAAACTATCATTCATTCATTCAAGTAGAACCAACTAATCACCTAAAACAAAAACAAATGAGTAATGCAATCTGTGCATACCATCATTCAGACAATATTTTCATATGATGAACCAATAATTCATATATGATCAGATAATATGGATATATTATGCATATACATGATCACATAATTTACATTCAATTTAATATGATCATAAATATCAGACAATAATTCTATATGATCAGACAATAATTCATATATGATCAAACAATATAAATATATATGCATGAATATAATCAGACAATTTATATCAATTATCACTTATCAAAATTGAAGAAATCGTTACCTAGCCAAACTTTGCCTAGCAGAATATAAGTCAAACCCACTAAATTTGTAGAATGATGTGGAAGTTGAATCACATTGAATGAATAACATCAGATTCTCTTAGTATACATATCAATTACTTTCACTGTACCTTTATTTTTGCAATATTTTGATTTGAGATGTTGATTTGATTTTAATTTATTTATATTAATTTAAAAATAAAAATTAGATACATTAAATCATTATTTAAAAAAAAATATAAATTTATATTTAAAAATGTTAGATAAATAAAATCATAAATAAAAACTAGAAAACCAAATATTACAAAAATAAAAGGACGGAGGAAGTAAAAGTTACTTCAGTTAGCAGCTGGTGGATTAATTAATTATATCAAATTAGTTGCATGCATGCAACTTAAGTTAGAGACATGATTTTCTCAGCAGTTTTCTCTTCTCCTTCTCGCTCTTTTCGTTTTCTTCTTAACGGTAGGTTTAAAGGTAAGAGGCGGAGCTGCGAGGGCCGCCCAGCTGGGCTAGAGATAGGGCCGGTCATGATATTTTTGAGATTCGAAGTGAAAAGAATAATTGGGGTCTTCTATTAAAATTATATTTACATATATATCATAACATAGTAATAAAATTTTCAATAATAATAACGTTTGAAACAAAAATATAAAAATTACAAATATTAGTATCTGTTTGGGTTAATCACAAAAATATGAATAAGTGATTCAAGAAAAATCAGAACGGTAATGAACAGAAGTTGCTACTAAAAAAAAACTCGCTTCACGTAGTAGTCTAGGATCCGTTTAGTTGTGAAAAAATTTCTAAATTTCCATTTTCAATTTTTCTTTGTAAATGTTTGATCATATAAGTAGTTTTAAAATGATGAAAAATATTATTTTTTAAATATTGAAAAATTCAGTGTTAAATTAGAGAACTTTGACAAAGTTTCCTAATTTAATACTAGAGTTTTCCATCATTTAGAAGTTAGTTATACTATCACAAATTTATAAAGAAAATTTAGAAATGAAAACTGAAAAAGTTTTCCACAATTAAACGGACCCGTAAATATTCTTATTTTTTTTATTATTAATTATAATATAAATATTGAAAATTTATATAAATATGCTTACATAATTTATATTTAGGAACTAGTGCAGACAAAATATACCTTAAAAATTAAAATTAATGACCATCAAAATTGGTATCTTCTTCGGGCCTTGCTACTCGAGGCGTGAAGTTCCTACCTTTTGGGATGAGCAATATCTGATTTGTTACTCGAATTGGAATTCCAGAAGCTTGGGACAGTCACAGTGGTGAGCTACTTCCTCAAGTGACAAGTTCTGAGTTAGCGGCAGAGGTGTGGCGGCGTGCCAACGTGCTGGTTATGGCCTTGAGATGAATTGAAATCTGGTTGCACGTTTAGGAGGAGATTAATACTCTAGTTACTAGTAATTGTTTAAAAATTATGGTCAATTTTTTATTTTAAACAAATTGGGGTTAAAATGAATAATGAGAAAAATCTAATCCATAGTAATCAGTATATCATTTTTTTTAAGGTAAAACTGTCAAAAGGACCACATATGCGCAATAATTTTTAAAACGAGATTTTAAGAGAACGGAAATTTAAAATATGCAATGCATTTTACTCTCTAAATGATTAGATCCTACCCATTTCTTTGAATTTGCTTCTAAATGATGGGTTGTGGTTTGAAATTATTGAGAATTCCACTGATACTAAAACCAAAGAGTTTAAAATCCTTCAGAATGCGTATAGATCTGTATTGGAGATTTATGTGTCCTTTCACTATTGTTTTCACAGGAGGTATCAATCCTCTCTTATGGAGACCGATCACAAGTACAGATTTCGGTTCTTCGTATCGAAAGAAGATGATGGAGAGTGGCACCCAAGGCTAGATTAGGGATAGACTTGTCTGAGGTGGTGGAGGATAGGAAAAGAGAGAAAAGATAGAAGAAATATTTTGGAATGAAATTGATAGATTGTTATAAATTTAGGGACTTAGTTATAAATTAAATTGTGGGTATTTTAGTCATTACATTCATCTAACGACGTTTTTTTACTAGATAAAATAACGGTAGGATTTTAACATGACACAAAAACAAAACTAAAGAACTAAAATATGACGAATTCTTAAGATAGAACACATACAAAATATAAAGGATATATTGAACATCTATTTTACCCCAATTGAAATGTTAAAAACGTGAAATCTATGGTTAATCCAGTCCATGAGAAAAAGGGAAAAAGAACACCTCCAATAATTTAAAAAAAAATGTTGAGATTAATTAGGTATGGCAACAGTGTTGGTTATCGGCGATACCTCTAAAATCGTAATTTGCAATCCATGATTTTTTTTGTATCCGCGGATTGCGGTTATATCCTTTGCGGTCATAGCTTTAAATCCGCAACCGCAAACTATGGATATTCGTAATTCACGGTTAAATATTACCACAACCCATTATAAATACCTAAACATTCATAATTTCATCAAAGTACTATTCTAGATTGCATGGAGGTTGGAGGTTTGGGGGTCGAGAGTCGGTCAAGATTCTAAAAAATATTCATGGTTGTGAGGGTGGGTTTGATGGAGTAGTAGATAGTGCAGTAGGTGGAGTTTGGGATAGTATCACAAAATCTATCACAGAGGTGGTTGGGAATGGGAAGGAGATTAAATTATGGGTGGATATATGGGTGCAAAACACAAGAATAGCAGACTTATTTCCTAGATTATACGCTTTGGAGATTGACAAAGAAGTAAGAATTTCAGAGAGGGGAGATTGGGTAGACGGAGATTGGAGGTGGCGATGGAATTGGAGGAGGGGGTTAGGGGGAAGAGGACGGAGAATTTAAAAAATTAACATATTATTTGTAGCAGATTTCTTTGATGCAGGAAAAATTAGACTCATGGGAATGACAGTTAGACCCCTTCAACGCTCTAACTGTTGCTTCACTATCTTCTTTGGTGAACCAAATCAAGCTTAAAAAGGGGGCAAATCTGCAAGAAACACTGTGAAACAAGTGATTACCAAAAAAACTAAACATCTTTATCTGGAAACTCTCTCGGGATTGCCTTCCGACTTGTTTGCAGCTGGCTATTCGAGGAATCAACATACCTGCAATAGGCTGCCCAAACTGTACTTGCATCATTGAGACATTGGATCACTGCATAGCTTCCTGCCCAAATGCAGTCCTATGCTGGAAATCACTTTACTCTAGATGTGGTTGCGATTCATTTACACGTGGAGATGCCAACAACATTATTTTGTTTATTCATCCATGCTCAATCACACCATCTCGCAAAGAAAAAGATAGGATGCGATAAAAAAAGATTGCAGCTTAGAGCATCTGACGGACTAGAAATGACAAATTATTCTCGGATAAAGCTTCAACACAAGACTCTTGGTTATCTTCGGTGTAATTGTTAACTTTTCTGTGGATCTCTAATCGTTGGAAGAAGTTCTCAATCTCTTGAATTGATTAGCTTATAAATCCTTTGCAGGTTGTACGAAATTGTTCACACAGTGTGTGTAACTTGTAGCCTTCTCTAGCATTGTTTCTCTCCATCTCAAAGGATGACTTTGTTTCTTCTTTTTTGATACAAGGGGGACTTTGCTTTTAGTATTAAATAAATCTACTCATTACCTTTCAAAAAAAAAAAATACACATAATAACACCCAAATAACCAAAAATCCAATATCACATATCCAATATCCACCTCCGCTAGACTAACAATATATATATATATATATATATATATATATATATGCTATAACCACGGTTATCCGTCTACTGCCATGTCTAATATTTCTGATTAGTTAAGTGGTTGCGATTGAATAGACCAATATTTGGTCAATAGTAAGTCCAAAGTAGAATTTCAAAGCAAGCTGCTTGTGGGATCGTGATGCTCAGATCTTAGAGTGTGCGAGCGCATGACTCTATGTCTTAAATTACGAGCATATCTTCACATTAATTCGAGTCACCAATCACCTTGATTACATCAAACACCAAAATCACACTACAAAATAAATTATCATCTTAATTTTTTTTTATGTGAATCATTTTAATTAATCACATCGGTTATGTAAAATCATACTTCCTTCCTCCTAAAAAGAATATTACATTTGACTTAAATATTTATTATGAAAATTTTAATAAAAAATTTCTATAAAAATATATTATAAAACTAAAATTATTAATGTATTTGACTTAAATATTTATTATAAAAAATTCAGTAAATTTTTTTTATAAAAATATATTATAAAACTAAAAACATTAATGTATTATTTGCATATAAATTATTTAATGAAAAAAAAAACCATAAATTAAATACTAAAATAAAACGTAACATTTTTTTTTAGATGGAGGGAGTACATTACTAACTCTACCATCAAATTGTACATAGTGTACTGCTTCAATGGCGAATTTCTGGAGAATTTTTTCACTGGTGCCCATTGACGGAACTTAGTTAGGATCGAGAGCAAGTGCCACCCTTCAAAGTTTGGGGTGTAACCGTATAAGGTATATATGATAAATTAGAGGATGTTTCTAATATTAATCTATTTAGTCCCTCTTATCAAACTCATAATAAAATTAAAACCCAATCTAAATTAAATCTCAAATAATTCACCCACTTATATACATTTAAATTAAAGTCCAATTGATTCACCCAATTTATACAATTCACCCCAATTTATCAAATTTAATTTAAAGCCCAAATAATTCACCCAATTTAAATTAAATCTATATGGTAGGTCTTCACTTTCTTTCCCATTACCATTCTCTATCAGTTTCGACACTACTCCTACGACTTTAGATTTTTTTTTCCCCTGCTTATTCTTCCCTTTCCCTGACCAATTAGGTGAGTCATCTACTTTCTTATCTTACTACATTAATTAGTCTTTTTGTCTAATAGTGTATTTCTTTTAGTTTTTGTAATTTTCACTTTTCAAGTTTTTTCTATTAGATTACTAGGTTTTAGTTTTAGTGAACTAAATTCTATATTGTTTGTTTTCTTTATTAGTGATTTAATGTATCTTTTCAGTTTATTTGTTCTTTTTTTTTATCGAAACTAATAATTTTAATGATTGTTTAAACATTGTTTTAGTTATGCCTAAAAAACAAAGGAAATTATCTACTTTCTTTAAGAGTAAAGTCCATTTTTAGTCCCTTCACTATAGTGCGTGTCCTATTTTAGTCTCGTTTTAAGAATTCGTCTTATTGTAATCTTAAACTCATAATTTTTGTCATGTTTTGGTCATTCTGCCAAAAAAAATGTTAAGTTTTACGTTTTATTTTGCATTTGACAAAAATACCCCTATAATTAATGTACGTTTAATAAATATATGACCATTCAATTTTTACATAAATTACATAGATATCCTTAATTTTTTTTTCTAAGCCACTTTACTCTCTCTCTCCCTCCCTCTCTTTCTCATCTCATCTCTTTCGTCTCAAACACAGTCTGAGAGGAGGAGCCGCCCTATAACTAATGAATCGAAGCAGATCCGCCAAGAGGAGCCGCCCTGAAGCCGTCAACGTCTTCCTCTACTATTGTTGCTCCTTGCTTGGTCAAATCTATCACAAATCGGTGATGGTTTCAGCTCGGCAGTGTGAGCTCAGGGGAGAGGACCGCGGCGGAGTGTTTGTTGGAGCCATCGGATCGAAGCTTGGGGTCGTTGCTGGAATCGATGAAACTGAGAGGCTCTGTGATTTTTTTGGTTCAGATTTGGTGTTGAGCTATATGTTCAGATCGACTCTATCTCCGGCCAGTTCTCCGATACGGCGGCGTACATGTCGACAAGTTATCTTGCGGTTGGTAACCGTCGGATCGGCGCCGGAAAAGGAGTGGGTGAGGAAGTTGACAAGCGATCGGAGCTACAAAGCTCATCGGAGTGTG
>JBBYHH010447729.1:0-11446 GCA_038382905.1 Daphne laureola
GGTGGAGGTTGGTTGGGCAGGGTTGCAAGTTAGTTAATTGAAACTTGAGGGTAAGTTTTTTAAGTTTGTAATGGTTAGGGGTATATAAATAGTTAGATTTAAAACTTAGCACATAAATAGATTTTTTTTTTTTTAAATTAGTTGCTGAAATTATCATTTTTCCTTTAAGTCCGTTAAAGTTAACTGGAAATAGATGGAAAATGGTCACAAGTTGAAAAAAACTGGACTTTATTGGTACAAAAAGTTAAAACATGACCGTCGTGATACATGAATTAAATTTACAGGACTTCCGGTACACTTTACCCTATAATACTACTATACCCACTTCTGTAAATCCCTCGACCTTTCTCTCTTTCAATTCAGTATTTCTTATCTTTCATGTTACATTGTTGTTTATATTATACTCCCTCCATCTGCAAAAAATTCATCCATTTAACTTTATTATTTCAAAGTTAAATATTTGACTCAAATTTTACTAAAGATAAATAGTTTAAAAAATTTTAAAAATGTATATTTAGAAAATTTGGATTTTAAATTATGATACTCATGTGAAATATTTAATTTTCAATATCTAAATATTTATGGAAAAAAATTATAAATTAAATACTGTGAAACTATCAAAATAAATGGATGAATCTTTCACGGATGGAGGGAGTATATTATTGAACATATTGTAATACCCCTTAATATAATTTGCAAAGAACCGGTTTACGTGCAAAGCCTGGAGAGAAGGTTCGAACGAAAGATCAAGGAATGACAACATAAGGAGAAGACTTGAGGAACAAACTACAAGCTGGGGTTTGTTGGTTGGATAAAGAAATAAACAACAAGCAAGTGCCAGCCGAAAACTGATTTTCTATGTATTGATAATCCCCTTATCTATGTATTGATAATCCCCTTAAACAGTACATGTAGATAGACTCCTACTAGAACTAGGAAAGATAACTTAAGTCTAAAGAAAACAGAACTCCTAGACTAAACAGAAAACGAAGAGTACTCTTGCTGTCAAGAGAACATCAGCTTAACTTGTTTAACAAGCAATATAACTAATCCTCTAATTAATCTCTGCCAACATTTCCTTTCCTTAAACTAGTTGTAATTGTACACCTAGTTTACACATCAATGCTACTAACACCCATGAGTCTTCTTAGTTTTAAGAAGGCTTCTACCTTGAGTGGTTTAGTAAACACATCAGCCAATTGATCTTCAGTCCTGCAGTATCTTAGTTCAATGGCTCCACCCTTGCTGAGGTTTCTGAGAAAGTGATAACGAACGTCAATATGTTTACTCGTACCATGCATGACAACATTCTTTGACAACTTCAAGGTGGAGCTATTGTCACACCTTATTTGAACATAGTCCTCTTTCAATCTCAGTTCTTCTAGAATTCTTTTGACCCATATGACCTGACATGTAGTCAATGCAGTTGCAATGAACTCAACTTCTGGTGTGGATAGTGTCACAATTGGTTGTTTCTTCGAGCACCAACTCACTGCCCCAGAGCTTAGCAACAATATATAACCACTTGTGCTTTTTTTATCATCTATATCCCCAGCATAATCACTAACTGAGTAAACCTCCAGATTAGTCTGTGAACCTCTCTTATATTGTATGCCAAAGTTATAATTTCCTTTTAGATACCTAAGTATTATCTTAGCTAGTTGAAGGTGTAAATCAGTAGGTCTTGACATGTATCTGCTGATCAAACAAACAACATACATCAGGTCTGGTCGTGTGGCAGTTAGGTATATCAAACTTCCCACCAACTGCTTATAATAGGTTTCATAAACTAGTTCTCCCTTCTCATCTCTATCTACTTTTGTTCCTGGAACAATAGGGGTCAGACAGGTTTGCACTCTGACATTCCAAACCTTCTTAATACTTCTAGAGCATACTTTCTTTGACACAAGTCAATTCCATTAGAGTGTTGCATCACTTCCATTCCAAGGAAGAACCTCATGCGGCCAAGGTCAGATATATGAAATTCTTCTTTCATGGATTCTTTAAAAACTTTTATCATCTCAGCATTGTCACTAGTGAATATTAAATCATCAAAATAAATGCTAACAATAAGTGTTTTACCTTCTTTGTTCCTCTTTGCAAAGAGGGTTTGTTCATTGTCGCACCTCTTGAATCATTCTTTAAGAAAATAGGCCTCCACACGACTGAACCATGCTCTTGGAGCTTGCTTTAAACCATATAGTGTCTTTTTAAACTTGAGAACCATATGTTCTTTCCCTTTTTCTTCATGTCTCTTTGGCTAATCTACATATACTTCTTCATTAATTTCTCCATAAAGAAATGCAAATTTTACATCAAGTTGATAGACAAACCATCCTTTGTTTGCTGTCATTGCAAGTATCGTTTTGATTGTGTCAAGTCTTGCTACTGGTGCAAAGACTTCAGTGTAGTCAATGCCATATTGTTGGGAGTAACCCTTAGCCATAAGTTTAGCTTTCAATTTGATCACATTACCTTGCTCATCATACTTAGTTCTGTAAACCCATTTTACTCCTATCTTTTTTGTTCCTTTTGGGAGCTCTCACAGGGACCAAGTGTCATTCTTTCTGATGGAGTCCATTTCTCTGTCCATAGCTTTTTGCCATTCTGGAGATTTGATGGCTTGTTCATAGTAGGCAGGGTCTTCACCATTAGTCATGAGAATTGCATCACTACTTATGTCTTGAATGGTGTGAATTTCTTCAAAAAGAATTTATGTTATGTTGACTTCGTCTTATGATGATAGGTTTCATGTTTCATAGTCTCTCATCCATGCGGGTTGAGCTATATTTCTTCTTCCTTTCCTTACTACTGAGCTTGGTGATGAATTTTGAATATGCTCATTTTCTTCAGGTATGGCCTGTTGTTCATTATCATTGTTGTTTTCATTTTCTTCTTCACTGTGATTATCTTCCCAATCAAGATTTGTGTGACTCTGATTATCAAATCTATTATCTCAATTTCATTTTTCATTCTCCTCAAAGACAACATCTCTACTGATTAGAACTCTTTTGTTTACTGGATCATAAAGTCTATATCCTTTAGACTCTTCACTTATTCCTACCAGAATACCTGGAGTGCTTCTGTCATCCAGTTTGGTTCTTCTTGCTGCTAGTACATGTGTGTAGGTCAGACAACCAAATACTCTCAGGTGTTGAATTGAGGGTTTATGTCCACTTCATACTTCTTGTAGGGTTCTTTCCTGCACAGCAGATGTTGGGCACCTGTTCAACACATAAAAGGACCATGCAACTGCCTCTGCCCAAAAGGTTTTTGGCATTTCTTTATCAGTGAGAATGGTTCTGACCATGTTAAGTATTGTCTTATTTCTTCTCTCTACCACACCATTTTTTTGTGATGTGTAGGCATTGGTTAATTGTCTCTTGATTCTATTTTCTTCACAAAAGGACTTGAACTCTTCTGAGTTGTATTCACCTCCCCTATCAGTCTTTAGACATTTTAGCAAAGCCCCAGATTCTTTTTCAACAACAGTCTTAAGCCTTTTAAAGTAACTGAGGGTTTCTGATTTCTCCTTTAAGAAATAACACCAACCTTTCCTACTTAGATCATCAATAAAGCATAAAATGTATCTTTTACCTCCGTTTGACTCTGGTGTTATGGGGCCATATAGGTCTGAATGAATGAGCTCCAATTTCTGAGTACCTCTCCACGCTCCTTGTTTTGGAAAGGGGTTTTTGTGTTGTTTGCCTTTTAGGCAGCTTGAGGAGGTTTTGGATGTGGGGGTCATCTCTGGTAGCCCATGTACCATCTTGTTTCTTTGCATTTCTTCAATCCTTTTTTGGCTCAGATGACCAAGTCTCCTATGCCAGAGATGAAATAATTCTTGTTAGGAAGTTTGGAGGCAAGCATCTTGTCGAGTAATCACAGAATCACCCTTCACCTTTTCTGCAATTCTAATGAACATCCTGTTTTTTTTTTTTTCCTCTGTGTGCTTATAATCAGTCCTTTGTTTGGATGATAAACTTTGCAACTACCTTTTCCAATGATTATAGTCAGGTCCCTTTCTTGTAACTGACCAAGACTTAGTATATTGCTCTTTAAGTCTAGGACAAAGTACACTTCTGTCAAAGTAGATTTGTTCTCTCCAATTTGTAGCTTAATCATACCTTTTCCTATTACTTGAAGTCCGTTGTCATTCCCAAGTTTGACTGAGTGCTTGAAGATTTTATCAATTTCTTCAAATAGATCCTCAAAACCACACATATGATTGGAACATCCAGAGTCTAAGTATCATTCTTTAACTGAGCCTTTTGTAGTTTCTCTTGTGTCTGCCATCAGCAACATCTCCTCCCCTTCTTCTTGTGTATAGTTTGCCTCTTTGTCTTATGTGTAGCGTTTAGATTGATAATGCCTCATTTTGTGACATCTATAGCTTTCAATATAGGCTCTAGGGTTGTATCCTCTTCCTCTGCCTCTTCCTCTAAAGTAGTTATTTCTTCCACGCCCTCTTGCACCAAATCTGTAGTCAGATGAGCCTCTTCCTCCAAATCTTTCTTCTCCTATGTTTCTTCCTTCAAACCTCTCTTTTGCCGTTTTTAAGGCTTGATTTTCACTCTCCCTTGTTTTGAACTTATGTTCATGTAATAACAATGAGCTTTGAAGCTCATCTACTGTCATTGCATTGATATCCTTTGCTTCCTCAATTGTACAGACTACATAATGGAATTTCTCAGTAAGGGTTCTTAGTACCTTAGCAACAATCTTCTTGTCTGTGACCACCTTGCCTAGGCTCTTCATCTCGTTTGCAATGGCCATAACTCTGCCAAAATACTCATTCACAGTCTCACCCAACTTCATCTCCAATATCTCAAAGTTCCTCTTTAGGATATTGAGTTGTGCTGCTTTTACTCTTTCATTGCATTGATACGTGTTCTTCATGGAATCCCATAGTTCCTTGGTTGTGCCTTTTTGTGCCATTATCTTGAGCACGTTCTTATCAATTCCATTGTCTTGAACAACAGCTTAACTTGTTTAACAAGCAACATAACTAATCCTAATTAATCTCTGCCAACAGGGTTTAGGTACTTTGCACATTTATAGTTGTTGTATTTATTTATTTATTTGTAACCTATTGTTACACACTTAAACTTCATTCTGTAAAGGAATTTTAAACTACTTTTATAACTTCAATGGTCCTTTTATTAGTTTCTAACAACGTTTTCAAATTCAACTGTGTAAGATTTCCTGGGTGTTACAACTCAATACCACAGCTATATGTATGCTTGGTTTGGGTCGTAAACAATTTGGAGTCAACAGTTTTAACAATATAGGATATAGTTGATAAAATAAAGAGTTTTAGGACCATCTTGGAAGAATGCCGAATTTTCAAGGACCGAAAATGCATCTTTAAAACATTTTTATAACAACTCTACTCTAACATCCGTCCCTCCTTCGTTGAAGAATTTCATCCGTCTTTCATTGAAAAGGGGGGAAATAATAGTAAAAGTTAAAAAGAGCATTGAAATCCCTCTAGCAAGTTAATTACAAATTTAACCCTAAAGATCCTACAAAGAGCAACGGTGGGTGAGGTGATGAAGATAGGGAAGGTTTGGGCTTTTTTGGGACAAACTTTCTAGCCCAAACATGTTTCCCATTGATACCAAACTTAGCCTTCTCCTTTCCCTTTAGTATCATCTCAATTGTAGAAGCGGAACGAAACACAATAGTAGCAAAAAGTGACTGCCCATGAGCCTCAACCTCTTGCATCTGAATTGACTCAATACAGTCCCCATAATTGCTTGAAAAGAACTCCATCACTTCACTCTCATAAACAGGGTACCCTTTAGAAAATGTCAAAAACATTGTCCTATCCTCTTGTGGGACCAAAAAATCTCGTCGCAATGATGAAGAGGAAGATGAAGAGGAAGAGGAAGAAGAGGAAGAGGACAAGGGAAACAAGTTTCTCCTCGCATTTTCCATTATATCTGATAATGCCCTCGCGCACACCTCATTGAGAACTTTCGAAACGCCTTGCCTCGCGAGGACCCGGTGTTGGTAGAAGAATGGCAAGGAGATTTCTTTGTCTAGAAGGCTGTGGATCAATGGGATGTCATTGGAGTTGGCCTCTGAAGGGAGGAGGGTACTTGTGTTGTTGATGACATGGAGGCAAATGAGAGCTTCTTCAGCTATTTCATTGATGAGAGGGTAAGGTAAAGGTAACACCTTTTTCACAAGGTTGGTGAAGCCAATCCTCTCTAGCCAGATGCACAAGGCTATCACTTGCATGGACTCTAATGGATCTCTGTGTAGTTGTATCACAAGAATGATGTAGAGAGTCCTGTCAATGTTGTGGAATAAGTTGAATTCTTCTCTAGAATAGAGGGTTGAAGGAGGAGCCATTGGTTGTATTGTATCACACTAAAGGCTAAACCCTAAACCCATTGTAGTGTATAAATAGGAAGCCAAAATAGATAAACCCAAAACCACCATTTTGAACCAAGAAGGTGCATGCTCCAACTCGTTTGCCCTTGTGACGTTTTGCAAATGATTGCAAATGCCAAGGAACAATAAATGAGTGGGCAGAGGTGGACTCTTTTATGGTTTTACCTTTTAAAACTTAAAAGTTAAGTCACAATAGAATGGATAACAAGTGTTAGAAATACAGAAAAGCATTATGACTAAACACTTCCTAATCTGGAAAATTGAAAAGATGCATGCATTGTTGTAGTTTGAACTTATCTATGCGTTACAAAAAAAGTTTTTTTTTTTTTCTAAAAAAAAAAAATTACCAGAAAACTGAAAAGTAATTGAATGGATTGTTTGGTTATTTCCTTTTTTCATCGGTTGGTTACTGGTTATTGTGACCACGGTAAACGCTGGGTAGACGCTGGGTAGCCAAGTGCTGAGTGGATAAAGGCTGAAAGCATCTAAATAGTACTAAGCCTAAAAGCCATAGTTCTGATATCTAAAGAAGTGAATCAAATACCTACAACAAACTAAGCAGCTAAGAAGAAATGTAATGAATGAGAAATTGTTGAAACCCTTTAGAAGCGAGAGGTTTGGAAAGCAAGAAAACACGGTGGGGCACGCTCGGACACAATAGGTACACCATATGCATGGTCGACTACTCCAATAAGTTTCTATTTCAACACAAACAAAAAAGACAACATACAAGGTAGGTAGAAAAGATTGTCATGCTTGGCTCTCTATTAGTTTACAATTTATCATCGAAAATTAATTGCTTCGTTTTTCTTGTAACATTTTTTTAGGCTAAATTATATTTTAGTAACTCAAACTATAATTATTTGAGCAAATAAAGATCTGGAGGAAAAACGTTACAAATAAGATCTTACTATAGTGATTTGAAACAAATTAGTATCTCAAAATCACAAATTCAAACTCTTAATTGCACCGTTTTTTCAAAATTCAAGACCTTACCTGAAAAGTTCTTTTCCAGACCCTTACCTGTCCAAATCATCATAGTTCGAGATACTAAAGTATAATTTAGCCCATTTTTTACCTTTTCTAGTAGTCATAAGCCATGTACTCGAAGTCTAACTTCCAGTTCCAGATACCAAACAGATTCAAACATTTTGCACCCAACAAATTTTAAGATAATACATCTAAATGTAATCACAGTTTATAACCTTTTATTTTTGGTATCGAGTATATGGAAGAGTGCATACATACAGAACACAGAAGTTGCAGACAGATTATGGATAGGGAGTTTCTAGGAGCCACTCAGCAACTTATTTACATCAGAGAAGCGAATTTCTAAATGCAAGTAACAATATGCTTCTCGATTGCTGAGGGCGCGTTTTAATTCTTTTGATCTATATATTACCTTCCAGACCGAGATAGAGACTTTTAACACACAAAAGCACAGAGCAGATCCAGCCATGTGACCGGTCCTGATTAAGCTACAACAGGGTATGAGGCACATGTTGCAATACCTGCAACAAATTAGTGCAGTCAGATATGAGCTTCAAAACTTGTAAGGAAAAACTTGCATTAGCTTCTTTTTGCAATAATTTGGATGTTCTTAAAGTTTTCACTAGTTGTGGAGACCTACCACACATGTTTTTCCCCATCTCCATTTTGAAGTAGCCATTGTCACCCCAGCTTTCTCCCCATGAGTTCTTAATGAGCCAGTAAGGGACACCATTTTCTACACCATAGCCAACAGCAACAACAGCATGGTTGACATCCTGCAACAGGAACATCGACAAAGTCATGATATGAAGTATTGAGTGGTTAAAAAACTTCATTAACATTAATGAGAGGATGTAATCCTTCACACCTCAATATGGTATGGAATACAAAGAAGCAGGGCAACATAGGAAAGAGGAAGAGTTCTGCCTCGGGAAAAACACTTGCTTTGACGATATCCCAATTCATAATCACCTCAAACCAGTAACCAAGGTATTGACAGGCAAAGCAATGAAAGAAAATCCCTAGTCTTATTGTTGCATGCATAAAGAAACAAATGATGCCAGGACTGAATTACTAGTACAAAATTGAATCACATCTTTTCACTCAAATAGGAAGTGGTAAGGACAGGAAAACAGAACAAATTAGAACTTGAGTTGGCCAAATCAAACAGGATAAAGGACTCTTACCATGGGAGTGCTGCCGCAAGTGTCGGTAGTGTAAACTCCACTCTTGTAAAGCCGGAAACCAGATACCACCTGGAAGGCAACACTCACAGGCCTGACTAATGCAACTGCATGCTTGAGTTCATCTTCAGCACCCTGCATTCAGCTTTATATTAGGAAGCAATAGATACAGAAGAAGTCTGGTTAATCCACTTGTTCAGCTTCAACCAAATGAACATATTCGGGCACCTCCTAAGCATACATCATTTCTCTCCAAGTAGAAATATCAATTGTGTCAAACCGGGTTTATCCTATGTAACTTACCAGAGTGATGTTCACAGAGTCCACAACCTTAACACCAACATTTGCAGAAGAGAATTTGCATAAGCCATTTTGACCCTTATAAGGGTATGCCTCCTCCGTATCAAGTCCACCATTATACTTGATGTACTCGAAAGCCTGGGATGGCAGTCCACCATTACAACCAAAGTTATTGAACGCTCCTGCACAGTCTACAAGCTGCTGTTCAGAGAGAGAAATTCCCTTTCCAAATGCCTGGTGGTAAGCTGCCTCAAGAGCCCCCGTAGTACTGAAAAAACATATTTTACACCCCTTAAGTTCCGTCTAAGTTAGACTCCAATTATCATTAAAACTCAAACTAACCTGAAGGTCCAGCAAGAACCACAGTCTCCTTGATCCTTGACTGGGCTCACTATGCCCTCCTCTCTCCAGTCTTTCTGAAAATTTAGAGAGCTCATGCTTTATCAAAGTATCAAACAAACATCCCATGAAAAGAG
Source organism: Daphne laureola (assembly GCA_038382905.1). Classification (NCBI taxonomy): domain Eukaryota; kingdom Viridiplantae; phylum Streptophyta; class Magnoliopsida; order Malvales; family Thymelaeaceae; genus Daphne; species Daphne laureola. Next base: position 9,353 of record JBBYHH010447729.1, read on the forward strand.
GACAACTTCAAACTAAAAGTAACCAGGAATCAGAAGTTCATGAGCAAATATTAGGTGACAACATAACTAAATTCTATCACAATTTTGAGGCAGGAAAATCACTTCAGATCCCATCAAATCCTCTACTTAAATAGTGAAAACTGGCAATTAATCAACACACCGTCTCGGGAAGCAAGTCATGGGTGAGCTTGTGATTTCCCTTTGTTGTGGCGGAGCAGTTTTGATCCGCACCCAATCTCTGTCTCTGAAACTCCTCCCAGCTCCAATCAGCAAACTCTGCTCCATTAATTCCACAAAAATTCAAGTTCCATTAGAAGAACACAAGTACAGCAGCAGCAAACAAACAAGCAAGCAAGAGAAATTGTTTGTTCTATTTCCTCCTCAAAGAAGAACATACTGTTAATAGCAAGTTTATAAGGAAGTTGCTTCCTGTTGGTAACTCGGACCAAATCAAGACTCTCCTTGAAAATCTCAAATCTCAGCTTAATCTCCTCCACGCTCTCGTACTTCTTCCCATACCTAAACAACAACCAACCACAATCCTTAACAGTTAACAGGCCTGTTAATCATTAACCTGGAAAACAAAGAAAAAGCATCCGATGAAGATGAAGATGGTACCGGTGAGCGAAGGTTGAGAAGGCGACGGCTCTGCGAGATTCGCCGATGACTCGGAGGATGGAGGCGTCGAAGGAGCGGAGGCCGTCGGAGACCAATCGGATGGGGTTGGAGTCGTCGAAGGTGGATGCGGCGGCGGCGGCGCTGAGGAGGAGGAGGATCGCGGCAGTCAACGGGAAGTGAGCCATGGTTGTTCTGTTACAGTTCACTTTGTGTATTCCACTAAGAGACTAGTGTCCAGGACTCAGAGACTAGTGTCCAGGATATATGGAGTTGGTGGCGAAACTGACGACATACTATTCTTAGTTGTTCTGGTCCTCACTTTTTTAAAGTGTTTTTACGTTTTTGCCGGATACTATTGGTTGTTTAGTAGTGCCTCGTGGTGGTGACTTTTTGGGAGTTCCTTTTTCCTTATTTGGACCGTACGATAAAGACAAATTATAAAGTGTGGTATTCTATAATTATGAAAATTAAAATAAAATAAGTGATTTTCTTAAAATAAAAAATATATATATGGGTTGAAGTTTGGGGCTCATTTTAAGGACATAGGTGGTACATTCGGTCCAAATTGAAGTCTTGGGCTCTTTTGATTGGAGGTTCAATACCAAGATCTCGACTTCACCGGGCCACTCATAGGACTTATAGCTCTCAAATAGCACAAGATCCAAGATTTTTTATTTAAATTTTTTAATGTATATTATTTTTTTTATTTAAATTTTTTTTGCAACATTTTAATTTAGTTCAGGAGTAAAGTGAAATTTTTTACTTTTAACTTCGTAACTCTATCATTTTTTTTATATTGTACAATATTGTTAGATGTATAAATCAAGAAATAAATACTAAAATTAACTATAAGAATGAATAGTTTAAGAAAAAATTCAAACCATTAAAAAGGTGATGAGAAAAAACATATCTAGAAACTAAAAATACCAACATTGATTATATTTTGTCATTTTTTATAGGTCGTTTCATGTTGTGAAACTTTTAGCATGAATAAAATATAAACAATATAAATAATGTCACAAAAAATATGGGGTCCATTATAATTCTTAAGAGATTTTATCAATAAATTTATACTTAATATACATATTATTAAGAAAAAAGGGGGTCTGTGGACCTCCCTTTGCTCAATGTAGGTCTGCCTATGAAGGCGGGGTCGCCCACGAGGCTTGTACGGTCTTCCTGCAGCGACCTTTCAACACTTGGTGAATTCCGCAGAACGACTCCAATACTTTGTTGGTCTCTCAGAGCTCCCGCACAAGCCCACATCCTTCACGTTCTCCACATTTCACAATCACCGCTTCATGATCCCAGGAATGTACTCCACTACTATGTCCACCCCCCCTGAGCATGGGCATGACTTGGGTTAACCGCCCTCTCCACTCTATAAAAGGAAGACACAAGCCTCTCCCAATGTACAACATTCTCTCTCTCTTAGGCACCCAGCTTCACACAGCTTTCCTCCACCTTCATTTTCTT
>JBBYHH010447840.1:0-11445 GCA_038382905.1 Daphne laureola
TTTTGGAACAATGTTGAAATGCATGTAACTATGTATGGATGATAGACTATGTATGACTGTTGATGTATGTATATATGTTTGCCAGCATGTCTACTTTATCGGGGATTGCGTGCCGGAGGCCGCTTTCCTTTCGGTGTATCTGGCCTGAGCTGAGCTCAGTTAACTGCTATATACAGGAATTGTCTGGTTTGCAGGATAGCAGCGAAATGCTGCCGAAACTTTAGGAAAAATAAGTAAGGATGGCGATCCTAAGTAAGTATGTAGCCAAGGGTTGAGATAAGCTAACATCCCCTCGAGCTAGCTGCGTATAAGGATGAGCGTTTTCGTCGCCGCCGCCCACCCAGTCCAGTGTCCGCTTCCGCCGGGCCGTGTACGGTGGGGGTGGTGACAGATCCTACGTATGGTTCTAAGATAATCCTAGTAAAAGTTAGCTACGCTTTTAGTTCAAATTACCCTAGAACAATACGTGGATAGGTCGAAACCGGGTTGGTAGTCTAACCATATCTAGTACTAACCTAGGCAACCTGCTCTGATACCAACTTGTCAACACCCCTCCCCGGCCAGCATGTGCGTTGTGTGGGGAAGCGTCGTGAACTTTGCCGGAAGGCGGCGGTGACGGCGAAACCCAACTTCTCTTCGATTTTTGGGACCCAAATGCTGACCATTTTTAAACTTTTTCTGAACTTATTATTTATAACGTGTTACTTAGGTTTAAGGCGCTCTAGTTACTTAATGCCTAAACCTGCACTCGAAAACACGTTAGTGGTTCTCACAGAATATCGCGCATTGTTGAGATTAATTAACCATACACATCATATCAGAACTACCACTCACTCGGTTGGGTGTGTAGTTCCTGAGTGTGTCAAAATAATACATTCATTCGATGTGATATGCATGCATGCTTAGTCCTACAGAGCCTTAACTACTGAAACTATGTACGTACTTGCTTGCGGGGTCAATCGATAGGATCCCCAACAATTTGTGTAAGATACCGCTGATGCTGCGGTAATAAAAAACTTATGGCTAACCAGACAGACTAATCCGCTGGCTGCTGCCCTTGAGCTTCTAAAAAGAACAACATAAAGGGGGTGAGTCCTCGAAAGGTACTCAGTAAGGGTTGGGTAAGATTAGCATATAAATACGCGAAACCTGCAGAAGAGGTTAGGATAATCAAAACATAGCATAACATAACATATGTCCCGTAGGACCATCATAACATGGGTCCGAAGACCAATCCGACAGCAGCATCCTTTGTCATAGCCCAGCTAATACTTAACGACAGTACCCGACGTCCGTAACCAAATCGGGACATATCCGGTGGCCGCAACCAACACGGAACATATGTATATACATAGATATACTAGTCGGCAGCTGCAACCATAACCGACACATGCGGATGGATCCAGTGAAGGCGCATCCCCACATAACATAACATAACTGTCGTAAGTAACAACCTGATCATTATGATCAGGCGAGAGGCATAACATAACATAACATGACATATAGCCGCCAGAAACATAGTACCTGCATACTACTAATCTTATCGTAGAACCAGTATCGAGATGTCATAAGGTGTGACCCACACCCTTGATCTGAGTCTCAGCCGTTAACTAACCTAATATGCGTAATGAAAACTGTTAACACATATTGAGGAAGTTAAACCCCTTACCTGGAATATCAGACTCTGACGTGCCAACAAAAATCCCGCAGAATAATCCTGCACCGTCAGAACCTATCCCGATATCCAAACATATAGAATCTTAGTTTATAACTAAACTTCTCTTACTTAACATACTTTTCCAAAGATCATAACCATTCATCATAATCTTTATTCTTTGAACTTTATACAAAAGTTCACATTTACATTTAACATGAAAAGTTGACTTTTTAACTTAAAAAGTCAACCACTTCATACTTTATCCATAAAAGATAATTTATTTACCTTAATCCACATAATTATACCTTAAGTCCATAACCTTTTTAGAAATTTACAATTTGTCCCATAACTTTCACATAATACCAAATTTACCAAAAGATTCCTTACTCCATACTTTTCCTTACTTTTCACTTTTTCACTTTCTTAGTGAACTTTTCCTTAACCTTTATCTAAATTGTACATAATACCATAACTTTCACCATTAGTGTAATTTATCCCAAAACTTTCATAAAGTTACAAAAATTCCATTTTTGTCAACTTTTTCAACTTAAACAAATTATTTCATCATTTAACCGTCGATTTTACCATTTTCGGCCCAAGGCCCAAAACTTTCGGCCAAGTTGCAAATCCACCCAAAACCTTTCAAAAGTGTCATTCTTCATACTTAACCTTTATTTCCTTTACCAACCTTCCATTTAAAACCATAAAATGACACTTTTCCACAAAATTACCAATTTTACCAAAACTCACAAAATATTTTTAATTTTGGCCCATACTTTTAGTTTTACTTTAACTTTTCCCCAAACTTCTTAAAAGTGTCATCTTTCATCCTTAAGATTTATTTCCTTAACCAAAATACCAATTAACTTCATAAAATGACACTTAATCCATAAAACACCAATTTTCCAAAGAATCCTCTAACTTTTAGTTTTGGGCCAAAATTTTGGCCCATTTTTCATTCTTGCCCAAACTTAATCTAATCTTCCATTTTAATCCTTAACCTTTCCTCCCTTCACCTAATCTTCATTTAATCCATACTTTATCAACCAAAATCAACATAACATGTATCACTCAAGAACCCAAAGTTTTGGCCATCACCTAACATTCTCCATTTTTGTTTTCCAACTTAATCCATCAACTTATTCCATCACAAACAACAGCCTAACATCATTCTTAAACAAGAAATCAACCAACTTAAGCATGCTTTTCTTCTATCAACTTTCGGCCTCAACATTAAACACCAAACCATCATGCTTTTCACAATCATCCAAGCATAAAACATGTTCATCATACTTCCATAAACATCATGCTAACATGCGTTCAACTCAATCACAACATACATGATTTTTCTTTCAATCATATGCTTAATAATCATCTCATAACGTAAACATAACCTTCCCTTGATGAGATAAAGAGATGAGTTGAAGAATATTTCCAATAAAAGATCCTTAACTTTTGGCTTCAACACAAGAAATGTAGGAAGAATTATTTCCAAAATCCTACCATTAAAACTTGAATAATAACCTTAAAAAACCACCTTACCTCCTTAATCCTTGATGAAACTTGATCCTAGAAGCTTAGAGATGAGAGACAAATAAAGAAAACTCCATGGATGCTTGCCAAGAGTTTCGACCGGCCAAGTGAGGAAGAGACAAAATTTTTGTTTTCTCTTTCTTCTTACTGCCTAGCCTTACTTATAACATAATACAAGTAATATTTTTTCCTTTTCTTTCTCATTTCCTTTAGATAATGTTCAACATTATCTCTTCTAAATCCATCACCAACCATTGGATTGGATTCTTATCTAGATATGCATCATTGGATGAGTGACAAAAGGTTGTCCAAATTTTCATCCATATTGATTTCTTCCTTATTCCTTTCTTATTCATTTTCTTTCATTTTCTTTTCTTACCAAATACTCCATTACTTAAGCCCAAACAACATAAGCCAACCAAGCCCATTTGGGATTCCTAAGACCGCCAACCTCATGTGCAAAAGCCCAACATCTGATTTTTCCAACTTTTTTCCATAATTGACCATTTTGCCCTCCGAATCCAATTTTTGGAAAAATGCCCCAGGACCCTTAAAATATTGTACATTACTTGAATTTTATATAAATGCCTCCAAATAACTCCTCGGGACACTTAATTCATTCCCAGCATCTCATTTCCATAAATTCCCAAGTCCCAGGAAATTCACATAACCAAATTCCGACAACATTTCATCAGAAATCAATAGTACTTTTGAGGTGGGTGTAACACTTTTAATGATTCTTATATTCTTAAACAAACAGTCTAGTGATGAATGACCCTTACTATAACAGACATGGCAAGTAATATATAAGACTTTTGAAAACTTGTTTTTCAATAACACTTGCTTTTTCTCTGATTTGTATCCAAGACCTGCTTTATCATAAACGGCTATTTAATTAACTAATAGTAAGTCTAACTTCTTCTCACTTCCTACAAACCTTTTCAAATCATTTGAAAGATTATCATTTTTATCGTCTAAACTTGCCACTTGTTTTAGAAGATCATAGATTTTAATCTAGACGTTAAACTTATACTCTTGACAGATTTGAGTTAGTTCAAGTACCTCATCTTCATTGTCATCAACGTATTGATAAATCTCTGCACTTGATGAACTTGAGATTGAACATATGGATTCTTGATCATCTTCCTTGGCTAAGAAGCAAATGTGTGCTTCATTTTCTTCACTTGATGATGATTCGTCTGATGAAGCATCATTGCCACTCCAGGTGCCCATCATCTTGTGCCTTCCGTTCTTTCTAAAAGGTTTTCTTTCCTTCTTTTTGTTCTTTTCCTCATTATAAGGATAATAATGGCCAATCTGCCCTTCCTCATAGAACTTGTAGTAGGTTAGCACCTTGGATGGATTTCTCCCATCCTTTTTTCTTCTGTCACCATCTTTATTCTTGGATCAAGATATGGCTGCTCACAAGCTCACTATGAAACCTTCTAGCCCCTTACACGACATGATTGAACCAATGATGAGAGAAAATGCTAAGAAAACTAAGGAGGCTCTAGAGGTTTTCATAAGGGCTATGGTGGAGAAGTTTAAGAAAGAAGAAGAAGCACAACTCACTTAAAGCAAGGTTTAAGCAGTGGGCTTTCAACTTGTAGCAAGTAATCAAGGCTTCGGTGAAAAGGAAACAAGTGTGAACTTTGTGCATCAATGCCAATGAGAGGATCAAAGGCTATACTCAAGGGACATGAAGATGGAAGAGCGACCATCACAACTCAAGGACCCAAGGGGAGGCGGCATAAGGTGTACCGCCACACCCTAGGGCCCGTGGGAGTGACTGCTAGAGCCTCGCCAAAGCACCCAGGGCTCCAAGGGTGTAACAGATGGAACCTTGCCACCACGCCCTAGGGACCAAGGGTATGATGATGGGCACCATAGCGCTAGACCCTAGAACCCAAAGGTGTTATGGTAGGCTTTCTACCGCCACACCTAAGGGGCCAAGAGGGTGTCAGTAGTGCACCTACTGCCTAAACCGGAGGCTCCAAGAGGGATGGTATAAGGCCTACCACCACGGCCAAGGGCCTCCAAGGCTGACGGTAGTCACCCTAATGTCAAGGCCTTGGGCCCAAGGGTGCAATGGCACACCCCCTACTATCTCACCCTAAGCCTCTTCCAACCTACGGAAAGCTCCATCCTCACCCCTACTGACACACTCCAAACACTTAGCTTAACTACCCTCCTCTATGTAATGAAATCCTCATTACCGCTACACCAAAGGCCTATTCCAAACATCATCATCACCTCGACCGTCACACCTCTAACACTTATCTTGAAGACTCACTTGGGTGCAATGACATCATCACTACCGCCTCAACAAGGGTCTCTTTCAAGCATTATCATCACCCTTACTGCTACACTACTTAGCATCTCAAGCTTCAAGTTCGTTCCTCCTCAAGTCAACTCCAGCTCATGCAATCCACGTCATCAAGGGTCACAATGCCCATTGCCACATCACCATTTCCACATCACAATTGCCATGTCATCATTGCCATAACATCATCTGAAACTTTCCTTACAATTTTCTTAAGACATTTATATTAATTTTCTATTATTTTCTAGACTTCTTCTTAAAGTTCAAAGAACATATTCCTAGGATCTTCTAGAATTATTCCTTTTCTTGGATAGGAATTATCCTCCTCATTTGATCCTTTATAAGGCCATTTACCTCATTTGTAAAAAGTTAGAACTCTTTTAATGAGTGTTTCAACCATATTTAGAACTTTAAGAGCTCTCAAACTTCTATCTTCCATACTCATCTCTTGAGACTTGTTTTAGCTTTAAGGATCTTCTTGGTGTTACTATCACACCGTTGGAAGGGGTGATAAATCCATCTTCTACCTTGGGGACTACACTCCTTGTTTCCAAGAACATAATAGTCTTAAAGGTGAGGAGGCCCGCATATACCCCTATCATCAGTTGACGTTCTTGAGATAGATCATCCTCGGATCAATCCCTCTAACAAAGAGGTGGATTACATCAAAGTTGTATCAAATCTTGAGGTTTCTCAAGGACATTCGGTAAGGCAATACACCAAAACCTTTGCTTTTCTTTTGGCTAGTGTTACGTGTTAAGTTTTGTTGCTTCAAGTTTCATATTTTAAGAAGCACTTGTGTCTAAAAGAAAACTCTAGACCTAATTCAAAGTTTAACCATTGAGGTGTTAAGGTTGCTCTGGCAAGTAAAGAAAATAAAGTCTTGTGATTTAAAATGAAGTGTCAGGACCTTTTTAAAGTTGTTTTAAGAAGGTCTAGTTGTTTCAAAGGTTTTGCTCTAAAAAGTGTTTGCAAGTAGTACCAAGTTTTCAAAATGGATTTTTATCCTACTCTCTCATTTTCTTTCAGCCCCACCAACCTAACCCATACAATTTCAGTAATTTGTGCCTCTTTCAATTGGTTTTCAACTTGGCACTACAATTGGTTCTTAAGGGTTAAGCAAGTACATCAAAACTCAAGAACTTGGAGTCCGAGCAAGGTGTTGTTTGGGGGATTCTTTGCAAAGTTCTTAAGGGGTGAGCATTAAAAGGTCGAGATAACTTATGTGGGAATACAAGTTTAGAGGCCTAAAAATCCACCTACAAGTCCATTGCACAACATTGGAGCTCCCATGACAAGGTCCAAGACAAAGAAGATGAATGAGTCACTTAACTTGTTCATCAAAGCAATGAATGAAACTGAAGAGCAAGCTTTGGAAGCACAAGTGGCTGCAAGGCAAATTAAGGATCTAGGATTGAAGTTACTTGCAAAGGAGGAGGACTTGAAGGGTAAGGAGTTGGTGGCATACATCTTACACCTAAGGATGGAGCATACCGTCAACTTGGGGAATGCAGGCCATCAATTTCAAAGGGATGTAACTTCTTTGTCGGATATCTAAATGGTGTCATTCAACATGCCATTGTGTAGTTCAGGAAGCGTTCTTTCGGATGCCACTAGTTTCAAATCATTTGGAGATATATAGGTCAAGTTACAGGCATTACAATATTGGAACTCCAAGGGTGTGGGTGATGTGTACCTTGGTGGGTCCCTCCTCATTTTGGTCATCAATTTAGCTTCAACTCTACCCCAATATCTCCACCAACCTCCTTTAAGTCAAATACAAGGACATGACAAGAATTTAAACCCATACCAACTTGTCCTTATATTTATTGTTATTTTGAAAATGTAAGTATGGCATATTAGGCCCTTAACTCTCATATTAGCCCTTAAGGCTCTTTTGTTAGTTCCAAATCATGCCACCTCACATCCCAAAAATTTGTATCCATAGGATTATATCTGGATGTGAGGTATCTAGGCTTACAAGGTTGGACTCCTTATATTTTGTTACTTAGAACTCATTTGAAGAAACACTCTCAAGAACACCTTGAAGGCATTTTATGGTTCTCAACTTCAACTTCCATTCCAGCTCTTGAGGCTTGAATCAAAGCTAAAAGTTAATATCTAGTGTTGCATTTTCCATTAGAAGAAGGAGGTTCTAGATTCATATCCCACCCTTAGCTAACAAATCTACTTGTTACTACTCCAAATCGAAGAGAGTAGAGGTGAGTAGAGGACGGTTTCCATTTTTCCATTTCATTTTGTGTTCTTGACTAGATCCAGCGACCAAGGACCCTAGCATAGCTAGGAGAGGTTCACATCAAGAACCTGCACTTAAAGTTTGAGTAAACACAAGGGAACAACCCAAAGAAGTCAGTAAGGTCCTCGTGTGTGTGTGCTGAATACATTGCAGACTATGGATACACAACCAGAGATCACTAGTTTGGAAGCTCAAATTGAGACTCTTACCAAAGCCATCAATGGCTTGAGTAGTAAGGTTGATTCTAATACTGTGAGGCTATCAAGAGTGGAGAATAAGTTGAAGTCTTAAGGCAAGAGAAAGGAGTAGGAAGGAGAGAGTGTTGATCCAACAGATGCAAGTGGAAGAGTTGGGCAAGAGACACCAAATGTTCAAAACAAAACCCCACCTTCTACTACACTTCCTACCCGAGTCCCTCCACCTAGAACCTACCACCCTCACCAAGATTCACCACACCCTTTTTCTTAACAACAACCCAGACCTTCTAATTCCAAGCCTGACCCATAGAAACTATCTATGAGAATGATGAGCATCAAAGGGATAGAGCATAAGACTATGCCTACTTGGATGCTAGCTACTATGATCCACCAAGAATGAGAGATCATCAAAGGATAGACTGGACAGAAGATAAGTTTAAAGGGCCATAACATGCTAGAGGTAGAGAACCAAGGACAAGGGAGGATGTATGATGTGAGCCTAAGATAATTCAAAGGATACTTGAAGGACAAGCATGGGAGAGGCTTAAGGAGCTAAAGTGCTAATAAGACTCCCAACTTTAAATGGCTCTAACTTTGTCATATGAAGTCCAAATGGGTCACTTAAGGAGGATAAACTGTATCCATGGAAATGAGGAATCTAATGCCATCAATCTTATTCCATTTGGAGGTCTGTATCGCCATGTGTAGCCGTTACAAGATCAATACACCAAGCTCCTTTAACAATACTTAGCCAATTTTGGACTTCCTTTGAGGCCGCCAACCCAAGGACTCCAACATGGGCAAATAAGTATGTGTTTGAAATCCTTGGAAGATAGGAAAACAATATAGGTGGTTTCAAGGTATTTGGATAAGAAATGAAGCGTCTGCACCCATTTGAAGATGGTGAAAGTGTCACTTTCACAGTGGTCCCCCCTAGAAGACTTGAAAGCTCTTATCTTCACATGTGACTACCTACTATACCAACGAATCCTTCTCTTTTAGGCATGATTCAAAGTTGATTTTGAGGGATTTGAACCTTTAGAACTCATTTAGACTATTATGTTTTGTATTAGTAAGTTAACCTAGACTAGCTTAGCTAAACTAGCTAAATTAGGGCCTAAACCACTTCTAGAAGGTGTTTAAGGTCCTAAACCCTAGGGAAACTTAGTATTTTCATACTTAACACTTGTATTCTAAAGTTTGTGAGCCTCCTAGGGTATATTGGAGTCACCACCCACCCTTGAACATTTTAGAACCCTAATGATGAATGCTTGAGTTGAGTTGTCTCCTCAAGCTTGTTCTCACATATCCCTCCTTCCATATCCAGACCTTGGGGCTCATTATTGAGCTTCAAGAACTACATTTAATGCGCTACCACCATTGTAGGTTATAATTTCTGGATTCACTCTCCTCTTTAGCGTGAAACCAAGTATTGTCAAGCCAATCATGGCCTTGAAGGTACTTGGAGCCGGCTTCTACCTTCCACCTCCTTCCGAGAGCTAGATCAAGGATCTAAGGCCTCCAACCAGCCTTAGGGAGGTCTGTATCAAAGTGGTATCAGAGAAAGGGTTTCTCTTGGTAAGGAAAACATTGAAGCTTGCTTCAACCGAAACCCTTTGCATGTTCTTTTAATCAATTCAAGTTCTGTGTTGTTTCTATTTTTTCAGTCCTATTCTGTCTTGATATTTGGTTGTGCTAGGAAAAATATTACCACTATCTAATAGAAAAACGTGTGATATTCAACTTTGTAGAAGGAAGTTTTTCTAAAAAAGAATCGAAAGTAGCTGAAATTTGTGAATCTCTAAAAGGTACCAAATCTGGTAACCAAGCTATTTGAAACCCTAAAATTTTCATTCTGTTCCATCTCAATTCTGTGTTGTTTTGGAGTCAATTGAGGTGAATTTTGGTTACAAGCTTCAATTAAATCGTGTGATCTTGAAGTTTTCAGAAGACACTTTTTTCCAATTCGAATTATAACTAGCTCAAAATAGCTATTCTTCCAGACATACCCAAATCCGTTAGCAAACTACGTTTCGGTAGAAAACTGGAAACTTGGCTGGTCATCTTTCATCTTTATGGTCCAAATCTCTGGGAGCAAAAGTCTTTATGAAATTATTTAAAAACATTCATTCAATGTGGAACCATGTTGCAGGCCACTTAGAGAAATTTCCGAGTTTCATGTGGCCCTTCTCAAAACTTGATCTCTTATTTTCATTCTGCCCCCATCCACCTAGCCCAACCGAGCTTCAGTAACAAGCATATTTTATTCTACGAATTGAACATTTTTAGCACTAGGTTTGTTCTTAAGTTTCGGATTGAGTTAATCACTACTCAAGTGCTTAGAGAACCCAGGAGGATGGTTAAGGGTTTATGAGATTGAAAATAGACCGAGTTGTCCCACATTGTTGATTGAACCGAAACAAAATTGTAGTGCCACAAAAAATGTGAGGAAGTGGTACTAACTTTATTATCTAAGTGTCTAGGAAAATGGAGAATCCAAGATTGAAGTTCCATGGCTTTGGAATATTTGGAGGATATTGGCAATGGGAAAGAAACTTAGAGTCATCCTTCCTAGCCAATAATTTCCATGATTTTCAAAAGATAGACTTTGCCATGGAATCCTTGAAGAACGAAGCAAGATGGTGGCTTGAGGAGGAAATCGATACAAGGGAGGAAAATGGTGAGCAATGTATTCGCTCATGGCCTCATTTGAGGGGACTTTTGAGGAGAAGGTATGCCTTCATCCACACCATGCCTAGTAGGCCGCGACCTCCCTCCATGCACCAAACCCCACACCATTGCCCACAATAGTCCACCCGAAACACACCACACCGTTCCTCCGCCCGGTGCATGCCCCAAACCCCATGGAGCACCATTGGCCGTTCCTACCCCTTACCATATGTGCCACCACCTCTTGAAGAAGATAGCCCCTTCTACACCCACTTGATCGAAGCTCCCCAGCACCATCTTGAGCTCATATATGGAGACACTACCCATTACACCCTCACCCCACAATTGTTACAAGATGCCCCAAACCCCATGGAGCACCATCCGCCACCTGGTGGAAGTCTCTTGTGGAAGCGGATGTCGAGGGAACCAGGTGGCGGTCAGTGAAGCGGATCTCTCTTAAAAAGATTTGCGGTTCAAAAACCCATCCCTTAAAATTTTTTCCTTTGTTTTAATGTTTCTAATGCGTTTACAATTTTTAAAGCATCTTACTAGCCCTAATCCTGCACCCGAGACACGTTAGTGGTCAAATAGATAATCGTGAGCGCATATAATATCAATGCAGAAATAGATACAACAGATAGAAGCCTAGCCACTTCCAGAATATAGTTATACATACCAGAGTATCAAAATAACAGCAAAACATATATGCTGTCAAATATGCAGTCTACTCTTACAGAGCCAGAGTCCAAAAGCAGGAAAATACCTTGTAGCCTGAGTGGTAGGCACCACAAGCTACAATACTGCTGCT
>JBBYHH010447951.1:0-19897 GCA_038382905.1 Daphne laureola
AGATGACATGAGAGTTGGTCCGTTGGACGGTTGCCAAAGTTGTAGAAGTTCTTAGGGATTAAGGGTAAAAATGCCACCCAAGTTCTGAAAATTTCTATTTTTGCCACTCAACTTCATTTTGGAGCTAAAATGCCATTGAAATTCCAAAACGGGTTTAAAAATGCCACCGTGGGTGTTTTGGTGCTAGATGTCTGACGTAAAGGTTATTTCTTGAAACGTGGCGACTGGAGTTTCTGGTGAGTTGGAATTGACGCTAAAAATTGAGGGTATTGAAGTCATTTGCATGTCTAGTGGTTTGGGAATTTAGGGTTTGGTTGATTTTCGTAGAAGCAATTTGTTGATTTCTTCGATTGGAGAACCAGCAGTTGTAATTGGAGTGTTTGTGTGGGTGGTTAGATGGATGAACGTCCATGAAGATGAATCAAAGTCCATGAGTCCGAGTGGAATTGCAGTCTTATAACATTGAAGTTCGTGGATGGATGTGAGAGTTGAAGGTTGTAATGGAGAAGCTCAAAGGTGAGTTTGAGGAGAAGGTGGCGCAGCTTGAATGAGAATTGGTGGTTTGACAAGCAAAAAATGATCAGGGGAGTGATTGAAGGCTGTATGTTTTACGTTGGTTGTGGTCCTTCTTGCCACTTGGACTGCAATCTTGATGATTTAGGCTAGGTTGGTAGATAGCTTCTACTAGTGTTGATGCAACTGAGGTGTATGTTGTTGGTTCATGTTAGTTGTGTAAATTAGATATAGGCATGTGGTTGATGCAAGAACAGATTGATGACAATCTTAAATACTGATTTTGCTGGCCATTATATATTTTGGTGCATGCGAGTTGCATAATTTTTGTACAAGTTGCTTGCTTCTTACATTGCATGAAGACATAGATGTGATCATACCAAATATTTCCTTGCTAGCCCTTCCTTGCTAGCGAACAAAATTTTGCTCTAATTCGGGGTGGAGGGAACTCTTTCTTCCTGCATACGTGGCATATCATTATTGATTCGTGCTACCACTATTAATTACGGAACTGCCACTATTTATTATGGGGTGTGACAATCCGTAATTAATTAGGGTGTCAAGAACCAATAACGTCATGTCACGTATACGGGAATGAGGAGTTTCCTCCACCTCGGGTTGGAGCAAAAAAAATTCCCCTTGCTAGCCCTTCCAATCCCATCGTTAAGCATCTGACAACAAAGAAGTCAGATTGGAACCAAACAACTGAAAGCCCTACTGCTGTTCGTCTCATGCTTTTGGTTCGTTTGTTTCGTCTAAGTTTGAAACTCACAGGTTTAAAACATATATCCCTCCAAGTTGTAAAGACGTGTCTAATTTGAAGCCCAGGTCACCACTTAAAATTACACGTTTCGGACAGATAGGAAAGCTTAACGTGAAGTGGCAGACGGACTCCACCATAATAAACGTTGATGGCACTTTGGCTCCCAAATGAAGTTGAGTGGCAAAAATAGGAATTTTTAAAATTTGGGTGGTATTTTTACCCTTTATCCCAAATTTTTAAAAGAAATATCAAAATGTTTATTGTTTGGTATTTAATTTAAAATTTTATTTTTTAATTATTTTAAAATATAAATTTAAAAAAAAATATATATACAAATAAAAATTTAATATATCTATTTTATAAATATATTTTTTTTATATTTTTTTTATATTTTTTTTACATAAAATAATGTAAATAAATTAAAATAAACATACAAAAGTGAAAAGTTTCCATAATATTGAGGAGGAGTGAGTATCTGAGGAGTCCGGGACCAGACCAGAGTTCTATCCATCTCCTTCCTACACTTCTCGATTTGCAAGTGACCAGGTCACGAACCAGCTTCTCATTTCACAAAGCTCATTTCCTTCTTCCATCAGCTCTCGGTAATCTTCTTCTTCTTCAACCACTACTTATTTTTTTAGTTTTACCGAATTTTGTGGATTGTTTCCATTCGGGTGTGTTTGGGTTAAGCTTAAATGTGTTATTCTCAGTATTTCAAATTCCAGTAATGGCGACGGCTCAGCTTTCAGCATCACCCATCAGGGTTTCAGGGAAGAGCTTAACTTCATTTAATAAGCTCAGATCCTCCATCATGGAGCTCTCTTCTTTTGGAATGTTAAAGACCGGCAATTTGAGTTTAACCCACAGGCCGTTCAAGGGTCTGGTCATGCAAGCTACCACAACATTTGCCCCAAAGGTCAATCCTCTTTCGTTTTTTGTTGGTGTTATGTTCTGCTGTTACCTAGGACCATCTGTGAAGGGGTCTGATCTGAAAATGTCTCTGGTTGAGTAGTGTGATATAGTCTTGGCCCTGGTAACTTGGCTAGTGAAAAGTCTGTTTTTTTCTCTTTTCCCATGCTTAGTCCGAGTAGCACCAATTGAAGACAAAATTAGACAAGGTCCACTTAGATGGTTTGAACATGTATGAAGAAAACCATTAGATGTGCGAGTGCGTAGAACTGATAGGCTAGGGGGGAGGTTAAACAAGGTAATGGAATACCTAAACTTACATGGACAAGTCTAGTTGAGATGAATCTTAGCTACTAAAACTTTTTGAGGAACTCGTTACGAATAGAGCAGAATGGAGATGCAAGTTCATGTAGCCAACCCGAAATGGTTGGGATTAAGGCTCAGTTCATTGATTGCTTGAAGTTGTGCAAATGCCAATGTGGATTTGGTACTACAGTTCTCTGCTGGTTTTGCAAGAATGTTTGATACATTTAGCCTTATACTCTTGTGAGAATGTATTCTGGTGTATAGTGGTTGTGAGAAATATCTGTTTCATTTTAGTTTGTACTGGTTCTGGGTTTTGGAGTTTCTTCGTTTGGACTGTTTGAGCTTGTTGAAACTCCAGGTGCAAATGGAGCAGTAATTTGTTTTGCTCTTCGAATTTGGACCAGTTGGTTCTGCATTTCAATCGCATCATTTGTTGGTGCACTTTGCTTCTGCAGTACACTTCTATTAAGCCACTTGGTGACAGAGTTTTGGTGAAGACTGAAATTGATGAAGAGAAAACTGATGGTAGTATTTTGCTTCCAGCAAATCTTCAACCAAAGCCTCAAAAGGGTGTTGTGGTCGCAGTTAGTGAGCGAAAAGCAACAGGAAACACAGAAGTGGATTGCCCAGTGACGGTAGATAAAGGTTTTTCTCCTTGTACTATTCCTTTGATTGATTAGGTGCTTATGGTGTGTAATTCTTGTTTATGTAGACCGGGTTGCACATCATATACTCAAAGTATGCTGGCACGGAGGTGGAGTTTAATGGTGAAGATCATCTACTCCTTAAGCATGATGATGTTGTTGGTATTCTTGAGACAGATGATATCAAAGATCTCAAGCCTGTGAACAACAGAGTTCTCATCAAGGTCATTAGATATAACCGCATTTTATCGTTTCATATCTCTAAAGGTATTGAAGAGTTTTCCTCTCGGTTGCTTGCAGGTAGCTACACTGGAGGAGAAAACAGCTGTAGGATTGTACCTGACAGACGCATTCAAAGAGAAACCATCCACTGGCACGGTAGGAAATGCGTTAGTATAGTCACGTGTCATATCATATTTCATTTGTCACACCAAACTTCATACGCTTTCCTTTTTGGGTTGTCTCATCAAAATCAAAACCGATATGTTTCATTTTTAGGAAACATCCGCACCAACTTTACCTTGTTACCTCTATTTCCCTTTTCATTGCAAAAGGAACAATTTTCTTTAGTCTCTCTACCCAGACAAATACTCCCTCCGTCCCTTAAAAGTTGCTACAATTTCTTTTTTGGGTTGGACTTGTTACATTTCCTTTTATGGAAAGTCTTTTATACCAATTTTACTTTGTTACCCTTACTTTCTCTTTTCACTCAAAAAAGTTACTTTAGTCTTATATACATATTTTACATTTCAATCTCAAGTCAACACACATTCTTAATCAATGTGTCAGTCAAACCCATTGCATCTAAAAAGGGATTGAGGGAGTATATCACATTTGCTGTGATGGAGGTAGTATAAAAGGAATGTAGGGGTTGAGATATAAGTTTCCATTTACATTGCAGGTGATAGCTGTCGGACCTGGCGGAGGTGTTGACAAGGATGGCAACCGCGAGCCTCCTCCCGTTGCGCCAGGAAACATCGTCCTTTTTCCCAAGTACACAGGAAATGATTATAAGGGCAAAGACGGGTCCGAGTACATAGCCTTGCGAGTATTGGATTTGATGGCTGTGTTGTCTTAGTCTGTTGGATGAACCTTGTTTAATGGCAGGTTTAGTAAGGGCGTAGGGATTTTGCTTACAACTTCACTTTGAGACATTAAAATGTTAAATGCACATACCCTTCATCTTTGCTGTTCTGCATATGATGAATTTGGCAATTGAAATTATAGAACCATGCTGGAATTGACTGTTGGTTTGAATTCAAGATGGTTGAATCTGCTGTTACACCCTCATATTTTGAGAAAATTATAACTGCCCCCCTCAGGTTCTATAATGCACCAGAAAAACCTTAGTATTGCAAAACATATACAGATTGTTGTAACATCAGGTAGGCTCTAAATCGAAGCCTAAAGATTATATATCCTGTGTTCATGAGATCGTGGCACCTATAAAAACCTGTAGGTTGCTAACAAAGGCTCAACCTTTTTCCTCTTTGGCCAACAAGGTTTAACCGTTGAAGGACTATAACCATGTACAAAAGGGAACAATCCTTGAAGTGCCAGCAACATGACAGCTAAATCACCTTCTCATGGAAAATACAGCTCTTTCCTCACTTGAAAAACTTGGTGTCACCAACCATTCCCGCTGTCTGTCCCGCTACAAGCTTGATTGGGAAAAGCAGTGTTGCCAAGATCTCCATCCAAGCTCATTTGCTGTACTTCAGCAGATGACAGTATTTTTATGCTCTGAACACAGGTTACAAACTCTCTGCAAAAAAGGGAAATGAATGAGTAAATCTGAGTTGCCACAGAATCATACTCCAACTGTTTGGACTGGTGGTATTCTTCACTTACTCCCATGGATCATCACCGACGAGTAATATATCTTTTTCATGATCCACATATACAAGCTTCCAGTCGGAGCTCTGTGGATCTTCCAACTGCCCTTCGATACCAAACATGCGGGCAAGATCATGTCTGAGTTCATTGTATTCTCTGTAACGTGTCACATCAATGGATCTTCCTACAGACCCACGCTTTTGAACCTTCAAGAATAAAAACAAACATTACAGGTTGGAATTTTAATGGATATGGATTATTAATGTTCTAATAGCCTGAGACCTCAGATCTGTTCATAGACACCAGATAGACAGGAAAATAGATGAAACAAATTAAAAAAAAATTATCAATTTGAATCAGCCAGACCATCACGAGTTTGTGGTCCATACAACTTGAGTTTTACATAGATGCTGGCAAAATCATGTGCCTTCAATACTCAAGTTTTACCTTTCATGCTATATGACAAAATCTCATTCAAGTTCAATGAGTTTCTGGTCCATACAACTTGAGTAAAACTTAATAATCAGTAAGAACTATATACATAGATGAATTGACCAATGCAAAAAGTAACAAGAGATGCCAGAGAATATCTAAAAGCAAAATGAATCAAACGTTCCGAAAGATAACAGATCATACTTAATGTGGTTTGGTACCTTTGTATAGGTTCGCATTCGTGGGGTCTGGTTTGCCCACAACCCACCACTTAAAATCCCAGTGTCATTCAAGGGAACATCATTAGAATACCCAGCCTTGAAAGACATGTTTGGCATTGAAAAAGACTGGGAGCTTATTCCAGCAGTAGAAAACTCTGTCTCAATATCTTTTGGGGTCCCACCATAAGCACAAAGCAAGTTCTGGAGATCCTTTTGAGAGTCATATCCTCTGGATAACAATGTATCGGGTGTCATTCCACCATTGTTACCTGTAAAGGGAAGACTGTCTCGTGGATGCGACTGAACATCACCATCCAAAAAGGTAGGGAGCGAATAATTCTGCTGCCCAGAGCCATTATCCAAGCAATAGGATGCCCCAGAAGAAGATGCTTCCAATTGGTCGGTTACAGAATGTTTGTACTTAACTTGATCTGGTCCCTTGGAACTGGGAAGCTCATGCTTCATCTGATTGTCAGGCTTCCTCTGCAGTTCTTGAAGCAAGTTATTCACTGGTTCAATAACTGGATCTGTGGGTAATACAGCTAGACTATGTCCATTTCTGTTGATGAATTTTGTGGGTGAAACCTGACAATTATTTGTGGATGGTGATGTTGAACATGATGGAGGGTCTCCCTCAGTAAGATTAGATTGGCTTCTCACTCCAGTAAGTGGTTTGCTTTGGCTCAGATGCTGATTAAGAGGAAGCTGCTGAGATGGTAATAATCCAAATGATGAAAACCCATTGCCACTAGGCAGTTGCTGTGGATTCTGAGATGCTGGCAAAGGTGAGATCAGGTGGGGATTCTGCTGACTCGATTGCTGTTGCAACATCTGAGCTTGTGATAATGAGCCTGACGGTGAGGTTAATTCCTGTGCTTTTTGCTGCAAATTCTGTAACAGCTGTGACCGAAGTTGCTGGCCAGAAAGATCCTGCTGAGTTAACCGCTGAAGAGGTGGTTGCTGCTGTACTTTCTGTGAGAGGTTCTGTTGCGGCACCTGTAATGGTGACTGATGTAATTGTGTCTGCTGCTGATGCCTCTCTGTGAAGCTCGGTATTTGCTGCTGCCTCGAGTCTTCTGGTAAAGTTGTCAATGGATAAGATGTTCTACTCGCAGATAAAACTGACTGGGCTGTGTTCCTTGTCATGAACTGTGCCTGCTGACCAGAAGTATAAATTGGATTTTGGATATTTTGGTTAGGGATTGCCATCCCATTATTTGCCTGAGATGATAGAGGTGCCTGCTGCATTTGCTGCAGCTGCAAGTGCTGTTGGTGATTAAGAAGCTGCTGTTGTACCTGCCTCTGTGGTTGTGACTGCTGTTGTGGTTGTTGATGCAACTGTTGTTGAAGCTGCTGCTGTTGAGCTTGTTGAAGTTGCTGCTGTTGAGCTTGTTGATGCTGCTGCTGTTGTTGCTGTTGCGGTTGCTGAAGTTGCTGCTGCTGATTCATAGAGTTTTGCAGCAACTGTTGTTGAAGTTGTTGTTGACTCATAGGGTTTTGCAGTAACGGCTGAAATTGTTGATTAGCAGGATATTGTAGCAGCTGCTGAAGTTGCTGTTGTTGGGACAATGGAAGTGGTGCTTGTGACAACTGATTCACAAGGTTTGGATTGGTTTTGTTGAACAGTAAGTTTGAAGCGGACGAAGCAGGCGCTTGAAAGTTCAATAATTTGGATGGATCATCACCAGCAGTTGAAGCAAACATTGTCTGCAAGATTCCTGATTGAACAACTGGAAATTGATTAGTTTGTTGCATGCTCATCCACTGTGCCAGACTTAAACCAGGGATACTTGGGGTGTCCTTCATGCCAAAGTCATCCCCAAGCCAAGGAATAGCTCTCCTGAAAGGATTCGTGATATCGGACTCATCATCTGCAAAAGCATTTTTCTAAACAAGTCAAGCAAAAGCATTCTCTTTTAAACATTCTCATCCATGCAGGATATATAAGCAGCATACTCTGCTACCTGAGCACTAGAAGGACATTAAATTAGGAAGGGACCATTCAAATGTCATTTTTTAACCTTCTGGAAAGTAGAGATCATACCTACCATTTATATTACTCCCTCCATCCCCATTTGATCACGATGTTTCAATTTGATACACGGATAAAGCTATGTAAAAATTGCTTAGAATGTTTCATTTATACCATTCAGAAAATGTAGTTAGAATCTTTTAAGGTTATTGGGGATTTTTTAAAGTTTAATGGTAAGGGAAAGCAAACTCTGTCAGGAATTGAGTAAAGTTAATGGAAAAAGAATTGAAATTTGCCCAATAAGGTAAATTGATGTTAAAAATATTACTAAAAAGGAAATGTTGCAAATATTTAGGCTCATCCCGAAAACAAACTTGTTGCAAATGAAAAGGGAGGAAAGAAGTAATTGTTAGGTTCTCATTCGGTGTTAATCTAGGTGAAAACATAATTTAAAATTCAAATACAATTCCCATGAACTTAGGTTCTAAAGTACTATAGTCTATCACCACCATGCTCATAGAGCTGGTATACTGTTGTTCTGATTTTGATTGCCCAAAACGTTTTGTTGAAGGACTTGCATACTCTTAGTAATTAACCACCATTATTGTTGTTTCGGAAGTTTGCATCTCATTCCATGTTGATTAGGGAGTAGGTATAGTTATCGGATATTTATGCGCTTATGTGACAAGTTTTCTATTTTCAATTCAAGTGTTTATTTGTTTCTTGTTGAGAAAGTTTTAAAGTTTTAGTTACTGATTTTTTTAGCAGAATGCGATTTAGGCATGCTCATGTATTCTACATAAAGACAACTTTGTGTTAGGTTTAAGTAATAAGAGAAACGTCAATGGCATGAAGAAGCAAGATGTGTTAGGTTTACGTAATGTCAGTCATTTTTCAGCACTACAAGGCAAATATCTATCATAGTCTCTATATTTTGATACTAGTAGTCATCTCTCATCCATGGATGTAGGCCAGTTAAAAGTTGAACCACGTCAAACTTGTGCCTACTACTTGTTCATGTTTGTTATTCTGTTGTTGGTGCTAAGTGTTAGGTTTTTTTATTTCCCCAAGAAACATAATCACTCTTCAGCAAAAACCTCTCTTTAGCACATGCTCAATTTATATGAACTATATTGTACATTTTTTGAAGTTTAGGGAAATGTATTTTAATGAACTTATAACTTTAGAAAAGATGAGGGACCAAATTGTAAATATACGAAAGATTGAGGGCTTGTTGTAACTTCCCATATATAGTAATCCTGTGAATTTTAACAATACCTAGCTTAGAGTTAGTATTGTGAATCCAAGGAATTTGTAATAGATGAGAAATCTTGGGATTTTGAGAATGATGAAGAATTATTATCCAAAATAAACCAAAGGATTCTTAGGATTGTTACTATGTCCCATATGTTTTGTAACATATGGGATTGGCATTTGGCACGGAATTAAGGTGGGGAAGTTTTCGCTATTGACTTTCCTATTTTACCCTTTCTTTATATTAAAAGATGTAATCAGACACAAAAGTCGATAAACAACTGTAAAACAAAACCAAACTACAGCAATATACATTACAAGAAAGACACCCATATTGACTTTTTTATTTCTTTCTTGAACTTTATAGGAAATGATGATTTGATAAATTAGTAAGTATTTAAAAAGTTACCAAAAAGGTAAATGTTGCACAATTTTAGAATGTCCTAAAAAGGAAAGTGTTGCATTACTTATAAGACGGAGGGAGTATGATTTAAAAAATTCCATATTTCTAAAATTCTTGAATCAAACATTCTCTTAGTAACCAATATTCTTAAAGGCTTCTAAAGGTGATTGATTGTGTTGCTTACCAACTTCTTTGACTAGAGGTGCAATGAACAACCCCCACCAACTGTCGCTAGCTTCAAGCTAGAGATGCAAAGTAACAAACCCATAAAAAAGCAAGTGGACCTCGCAATTCTTGATGTTAGATTCTTAAATCTTACACTACTCCATTGTTCATATCTTTTTGGTATTTGAGCAACCAAGAGCTCTACCAATGCACATTACAAACCATCATCAACACAAATTTTCTTAAGTTGCATGAAAAAACATTGTAAGACGATGACTTGTTAATAATTTCTATAGTTATATTCCGAAATAAGATGGATATCGTAAAACGACCATTCACATAGGGGACCATGAAACTGTCTGTTTTCATTTGATAATCTCTACTTCATTGTCCCCTTTTTCTATGAAACATTTCCATGAGCATGGAGATTAAGGTGCAGAAAACTTAATGTTGTTTCATTTACGCCCTTAAAAAAAAAAAAAAAAAAAAACTTAAAGATTTTGGTTTATAAAGTGGATGGAAAGAGAAAGTAAACTTTATCAGTAGTTGGGTAGAACCAATGGAGAAAATTTAAATAAGCATAATATGGTAAACTAATTTGTACTCCCTCCGTCCGCCATTAATTGATACATTTGTTTTGACTTTTTCACAGTATTTAATTATGAATTTTTTTAATCAATGTTTAGACATTTAAAGTCAAATAAGTCATATGCATATCATAATTAGAACTATGAAATTTCTAAATATATTTTTTTGTGAATTTTTCCCAATACTTATCTTTATTAAAATTTGAGTCAAACATTGAGTTTTGAAATATAAAAGTCAAATGTATCAATTATTGGCAGCCGGACAGAGTATTTGTTACTAAAATGGAAAATGTTTCAAAGTTTTAGGACAACCTAAAAAAGAAAGCATTTTAAAAAGTTTGGGACGACAAAAGTATGCAGGAGCATGCTGCAGTTCAAGATCTGTTATGTCATAAAACTTGAAATCTCAATTTTACTACTTAATGACAAAAATGTGAGTGTGTGTGTGTGTAATCAATTGTTAGTACTAAATTGAAGCAATCAAGTCCACTATTGTTATTCTAACCGCTATAGGATTTCACATCACTACATAATACAATTTTCGTTTCATGTGTGGAATGACTTTTAAATGGATAGAAAGTATCTTGTGAAGGCTTGATGGGAGAGCCTTTGGTGATTGTAGGTTTAAATGGATTTATCAATTAGGTTATAACATGATAGGGTACCATTTTCATTGACACTGCACTTGCATACATCACATGATCAAAATCAATTTAATGTTAAGAAATCCTTTCTATCTTAGCATTCAGCTTGGACAAAATTATCAAATCAGTTACTTGCCCCTCCCCTCCATCCCTAAACAATTGCACACGTCTCCGTTTTGGGTTGTCCCAGAAAAATTGCACACTTTTCTAAAAAATAAACTCTTTCCTAAATTACTAAATTATCCGCATTTTATCTTTACTTTTTCTGTTTCGTTTGTGCAGTTTCCACTCAAAGGGTCAAGGGCAATTATGTCAAAGTACATTAACTCTTACTTTCAAATTAATCTCCGTATCCAATCAAACCATTCAATTATTTAGGGACTAGTATATAAAGTAAAGCTTAATAGAAAAATCGGTTTGTTCTTTTCTTGCGTTGCATAGTGGGGTGCAATGCCTCCAGTATCAAAATCCACATTGGACTCCCCAACCAACACATATTGAGCCAAGTAGACCCAATTAATGGGAAAGTTGTCATGGAGTCTGATTCTCCATTTATAAGACCTTATTGAAGGGAGGACGAGCTCCTATGTACTCAACCTTAATGTGTTGGTTAAACATTTTGGTATTCATCAGTGAAATTTGAACCTTGTTAGTAACATAAAGTGAAATGTAAATAAATGGCTCAAATTTGATCAGGTGCAACTAGATGTAAAGCTTGTCCACAAGTTGTTCATACCCTCTAAGCTTGAACAAATAAAATAGAGGAGGTAAAAAAAGAAGGCAGTTGAATGAACGATAACTACATCAAATTCTAGTATAGGGGAAAATTCACCTGGCATTCCCGGTTGCTGAGGAAACTTGGGTCTGAAGAAAGGCGGTGGACATATGTAGAAAGGAGCTACAACAGGTTCAATTTCCCAAATAGAAACCCGGCTTGGCCGTTCACCAGTTGTCGATTCATCCCATCCAACCTATTCGTGAAAATAAACAATAGTTATGAGCACAAGTGAAGTCATCTTGTGTTTTAGTGATTGTTATTTACTGTAATAGCTCCATAATATCCATAGGCATATAAGATTATTAATGGCGAACTAAGGATAGAAGACAGGTACTGAATTACTGATAGTATTCAGCTGTGTTGAAATCAGTTCTGGAAAGAAAGCTTAAACATTTACATCTAAGATGATCTCGCCCTAAGAAGATTTTACTAGCCTCACAAAACTGGAATTACATTCCAGTAATTTCATGAGTACAGTTCAAGTTACTGTAACAAAAAACATGCTCCAGAAAAACCATAGCCAAGAAAGCATGCTTGTGCAATGAAGAACTGTATATTAACTAAATGGATACATTTTGGGACAGAAAAATTACCTGAAGACTGCGCCACTGAGAATTTTTCCACCTTACAGGATCCAAATCACTGATACCTGTGATCGTGCCCATGTATCTGCGAACTCCTGATTCCTCAGTTTCAAACATCATTCTAAACCGCATACCAAGTGACACTTGAGCATACATGGCCTTACTGTACTTGGCTAAAGGAACCACAAACTCGGAAGGACTCGCCCTGTCAAAATCCCCATATCTCTTGGTTTTAGTTATGGAACCCTGGTGTTATTACTAACTACATAATGTATTTGAGTTACCGATAGTACCTTGGATTGTAAAAAATAGTAAATGGGCTATTGTTTGCTGCAGCATGAGCAGCAGCAGCGAGAACACCAATATGCATGCTATCACTTGATATGACCGAGGAAGATAGAGCTGATTGCTGTCTGTTTGCATGCCTTATGCCTAACAGAAGTTGCTTTCCATCTCTGAAAGATACACATTCGGACGTTAAAAAGGGAGAAGAACAAAAGAGGACATGAGAGAATCCAATTGAAAATTTTGATCTAAGTAGACCTCTGACTATCTGTCTATGCACCTTATGAAGAGGACAGCATCTCCAGCAAAAAGTCTTTTTGTGCTGACAAAAACACTCCAACCAGTAGTGAGCAGATGCCTCTTTGGTTGACCTGCAAATATAACATGACAACTACTTCTATGACTCAAACCATATCAGCCTTTAGTTCAACCACAACAGCAACAGATGTGTGGTTCAGTTAGTAATCACAACGAGCGTTGAGAAACTTCACTTGTTTAAAATACAGTGACATCTATGCATCAAATGTTTTACACCAATTTCTTAACTGGAAGTACAGTCTGAATGAGATTAGCGAGTACTCTTGGAAGTTACAAAGCACCGGTTATGATCTCCTTTTGTCACCAGAACATGAAAGAGGAAATAACACCTTGTGTGGACTACGCCAATACCTCGATAAATGTGTCTGAAGGTCCATGAATTGTCATGTATATCTTTTGCTACTAGCTCTTGGCAAGGTGGTTGCATCGAGAAATCCTGTCAAATATCAAGATACTGAGCTCAGGAAAACATAACACGTGACTTGATGTCAACATGATTCATATCACATTATAACATATAGTGATTGTTTGTAGAATTGTACTCCATCCGTCCCAGCAAAACTGACACGTTTTCCTTTTTGGGTTGTCCCAACAAAATCAATACATTTCCTTTTTAGGAAACTTTTGAACACCAACTTTACTTTATTACCCTCTATTTCCTTCCCACTAAAAAAAGTTACTACATTGGTTTTTGGACAACCAAAAAGAAAAGGTAAACATGATCCAAAATCATGCATTGTCATTTATAGAAACAAATTGGGCAACAACAAAACTTGCAGTTCCAAATTTACGTACGAGGGGAGGAAATATTTTTTCAGCGGGTCGACGAGGTACAGAAAAACCACCATGAGTGCTTGTGTCACTGGCAGTCAGTATCTTGCAGAAGAACTCAGAAGGTTGCCTGTTATGCTTAAGGGCCATATCAGATGCTATTAATGCTTCCTTGTCATACTGCAAAATTAGAAATTCTCATCTAAAATCCAGTTAACATGCAACAAACTAAGAATTGAGCACTGGAGCTTGACAATACAAACTTATCACTCAGCAATTCAAATGGCTGACCTACTTTAGTTACAGGTTGAAGTGTCATCTGCGCATACACCTCATCCGTTTCTGTGTCAGCCTGAGACAAAATTTACTTGATTAAATAAAAAGGCAACTTTGTGGAGGTATGTTTTATATCGCCTACATGAGAGAGAAATTAATATGCACATTTAGACTAACTAGGTAAGAGGTAATTGTCTCATTTTTCATAGAGATTAAAGATCATTGTAAATTGTAAAATCTTGCTATAGTAGTTTCTTATTCTCGTAGACTAAGTCATTCTAATCACTGCATATAGCTTCAAACTGGACAACTTCATCAATTATCAGTGTACAGACAGTAACAAACCTTTCCCGAACATTACCAAAATCCTGCTACTAGAAAATATTAACTTCAATACTTTATACTTAGATGCTAACTTACATGCATTGTAACATTGTGAAGCAAACAAATCATCTTCGATGGCAGATTTGGATAGCTTGGAACAAAATTAGTCTCCTTTTGCATTGAGGCAGCAACCTGTCAATGGCATTCACCAGAGTATATTAAGCCGCATTAATAGTTTGTTACCTTAATTGAGATACTCCGAAATAGGTACCTGCTCACTATGACCTTGAGGGAAGTAAACAACGAGACTTCCAACGGGAGGTAAAGAAACAAGTGGTCCAGCACAAGCATGCCATAGTTCTGAATTAATGCTCTTTCTTTCTCCTACAGTCCATAAATGCATCATTACATTACACAAACAAAATTCAGAGATGTCAGAACAATATACCTAGCTTCCTACAGTCTAAATCAAACACGGATTCACCAAAGACAAAAGAAAGACATACAGCACTGAAAAACAAGTTTCCCTTTCCTGCCAAAATAAAATTCCCCAAGAAAACATCAAATAGAAAAATAAAAAAAATTGAACTGCCCAAGATTGTGACCATCTGGTGAAAACAGAAGAACCAGAATAGACAGCTACCTCCATGAATTGGAATGGACAAAGGAAGTAGCACCAGCTTCTGGTAATTAATCTTCCATTAATATGGACTAAGGAAAGCCCCAAAAACAGTTACTACTGAATTTCTTTCCTTTTAAAACCAGCAGAATTAAACATCCATCACACACAAGCTTCTGAGAAACCCTACACAAAATTCTTTGCACATTACAAAGTTGACCACATTGAAAAACCAGAATATAATAAGACAATAAGCTCCCCCCACTTTAATTTACATCAGTGAGGAACTAAACCAGAATATACCCGTGTCCTCAGAACTTGACCCAGTGGTCATGCTCTGCATTTGTAGAGGTATGAGTTCGAGTTGGAGTCTCCTGTATCTCCAACCCATACCCCTTTGTATAAAAAAAATAACAGAATATACCCTTTTTCTCAACATTCAAAAGAGGAAAAGAAGAGAAAACTAAAGAAACAATCCCAGAAAGCAGGAGAAAAATCTATAAAACCAAAAAGGCTGTAGAAACGCACCTTCAGCAGAATTTGGCAGCACCCCGTTTGTCGGACCCTTCATATTGTGAACAAAAATAAAAGGACCATAAATCTAAGACCAACGGTCAACGGATCCAAAGACTCCTCCTTCCGAGAACCAGAAAGGAAACTTTTTTCACCATGAAAACGCCATTAAAGCTCCACCAACCAAACACCCATCAACAAGTTCCTCCGAGATCCCTGTTGCAGCAAGAAAACACCTCAAACGGAGCTCGGAGACCCCATTTCCGGTCCCAACCAAACTACAAACCAGCTGGAAACAAACAAAAGCTACTATCTTCACTTGAAGTTGAAAAGTTCACCTCTTGGATTTCCCAGAGCAGAAAACGATGAAAGACAACAGAAATGGAAATGGAAGAAATGGAAATTTATGGGATCGAAGAGCCTTGTCGCTGGGAACCAGAAACAAATGGTACTATGGTACAAACTGGTTTTTTTAATTTCTCTCTTTTTTTTTCTAATATATATTTATGGGTGTACTTCTTTGGCAATGATAATACTTAATACGAGTATTTAATATTAAAAGACAGAAAATTTAAGAAATTAGAGATAAAAACATGGGTTTTAAAAAAACAAATTAATAAGAACACAAAATATTTGATGGAAGGAAAATGAAATGAGTGAGGCGAGAGATAAAATGCTTGTAGTCGTCGTGAAAGATTAAAAGCCGGGAAAGTGGGTCCGAGAAAACAACGAACCAAATATACCCTTGGATTCTGTTTTATTTACGTCTTTGACCTTTGTGGGCCTCACTTCTGTTGTTGTCTTCTTAACCTATGTTTTCCGATACTTTTGGTTTGGTTGTCATACTTATTCTCATTCCCTACATTCTTTCGTATCTCCTTTTCTCTTACAAATTTTTTTTTCTTTCTTCATATCTTTTCCATCATACCAAATCAACTAACTTTACATTAACTAACCTTACATTTAGAAATTATGAATAGTTATTGTAAATTGAGTTCTTTTATTATACAATAAATAATATTCACAAACCCTAACGTCGCGCTCTCCCTGCTCGTGTGTTTCCTTGCCTAAAAAACTAGATTTTTGTCGTCAATCGTGACCTCCCCTTCCCTACATTCATGTTGATCGTCTCCTCCTTCATCATCGATGTGGTCGACTCTAGGTTAGCAAGTTTGGATCTCTCGAAGGAGAAGGTCTCGGTGGTAAAAGCTTTCAACAACGAAATTGTTTGTGCCTGTAGACCTGCCCTCACGAAAAAGATTCTGACGGTGAAGGTGATTAAGGCTGGTATCTTGGCTTCGAGGCTGAAGGCAACGTGGCAGAACTGCCTTGCCTTCCGGGTTTCGAACCGCCCATGTTGATGCCTTGAGGAACACTGTCTCCGCAGCAACTTGATTTCGTGGTTTGAAACGCTCTGGTTCACGCGGGAAGGCTAAGAGTCCAGGCTTAGGATTTGGTGGTGTTGGACATCTTTGGAAAAATTCACGTCTCTCGGAGGTAGTCGTGGAGGCAATTTGACGAGTTTTGGTGGGGTTGTGGGACTTCCTGTCCACTCAGCGTCATAAGCGCTTTTTTTCGGAGTGGGTGGGGATTCGGGTACCCTCTGTTTTCTCCTGACGGTACTTTTTCAACCCCTTTTAGTTATTTCGGACTTTACTTTTGTTCTAGACTTTCTGATTTTTGTCAATTTTGGGTTCTAGTTAGTCTTTGGTTTTGGTGTATGTGTGGTGCTTGATGGTTTCCCTACAGAGCCCTTGACCACACTGTTGCATCGGGCAGGCATTTAGGTTCTTGGGAGCTGCTTAAGTGTGCATGTGCAAGATCCTGGATCTATATAACTCCGGTGCAAGTTACTCAGTGTTTATTGGCCCTTTCTCGGCGTGTTCAAGGTCTTCTCTGTACGGCCATGATGGACTGTTCTTACTGGTGTTATGGACTATCCTTCAGACAACTTCACCTTTTCTTTTTTCATCATCTTAAGTTTTCTCATGCTTTGCTCTTCCATTTTTTCTTTTGTTTTTGTTATAGTCAGTTTGTGGCAATTGGATTTTGTTTGGTTTCTATCTAAACATACTTGTTTTATAATATTCTGATAATAAAGTAAGTACTTTCTCACCAAAACAAAAAAAAAAATTATGAATAGTAGTCTAAGTTTTTTATCCTCTGTGACGGCATGCAATGGGATCTAATGGATTGAATTTTGATAATAAAATAGCCTCGTTTTGATTTAGGGATTTTGCATTTCAACTTTTCCTTTCCTTACATGTTACTCCCCCTTTTGCCTTGCTTGGCTTAAATATCTTTAAATTAGGGAAATAAAAAAAAATTGCCTCTACTGTGATTATGTATGAGCGCCAATCTTCAGGAGTGAAGCCAGTGCCTGAAAGAGCCCTAAGTGCGCAGCGGTGGCACCGATAGTGCTAGGGTTGGAGGAGGGCATTCTTTTCTCTCACACTATTCTTTTATGCCACTTTCGCTTCTTTTTAGCTTCATTTTTTTGTAAACAAAAACTCCTCCATTTTTTTTGTTGTCCATGGGAGAGAATAGAGTGAAAATGTAAATCCAAGCAATTGCTCCCCTACGCAGAATAGAATGGTCCCCTACTCTTTTCATGGAAGAAGAGGAAAATGACGATCAAAGCAGTGATACATGCGAGATTCTCTCCTTTAAAATTCCTTCATTGGCTCTCGAACACCCTAGTATCTAAATTACCCTTCTACCCTTTTTACCCTACCATGGTAACTTCCCATCCTATAAATACCCCACTTCCATACACAACCAAGGTGTCCATGTCCACAAGGATTCCATCTTCCTTCTCTTCTTCTCTTCCTTTCCACCATTTTTATCTTTTATTTTCTTTTGGGATTTATGGCATGTACCATATTTTTTTAAAGATTTCATGAAGATAGATTGAGTTCTTCTTCTTCATCTCTTTCTCACTTTGATTTCCTTTTATCCATCTTATTTATATGTATTTATTATGTTGTGTGAGTAGTTCCCTAAACTTTTAGAGGATCTTAGCATGTCTATGTATTGCTAGAGGTTCCCGGGGACGATAGAATATTTTCTAAATTTAGTAGCGAGATCTTGAGCTTTATGTAGGTGAGATAGGTGTAGGGGTGTCGCTACATCTCCTCATCCTTCTCACTACTGGGGGAGGAGAAGGCTCGTTGCGGCCTTTTTGTAGTTACGCCCGCAGCGAACTGCGGTCTCGCTGCGGTTAAGGCCATAGCGAAGCCAATCTCGCAACAACGGTTGGTGGTGCCCTGACTGCTGCGACTTTTTGCGCAGCAAGGCCGCAGCGGCTGCCATGCGTTCCACGAGGCTGACATCCTGTCAGTTGCTACGGCCTTTTGCTGCAAAATTGGCTGCAGTAGCTCTTCTATATATATTTTCCACCCGGGTTTCACTCAAACACTTAACGTTTTTTTCATCTCTCTCAACTCTTTTCAAAATTTGGAGCTGCTGATCTGTCATATTTTGAGAAAATTATCATCAGAGTATAAATTGAGTCGAAGATCCATCATCTACTTGTGTTGTATTTCTCTTAAGTAAAAAAATATCATATTTTTTTATTTATTTATACTTATTAATTGACGTCTCTTTTATAATTTTTTTAGTTATCTACTTTATTTATTTAATTAAATTAATTGAGCAATAGTTCATGTCTATGAAATCTTGTAAAAATAAATTATTTTATACTTTATTTCAAAATTTAGAATATCGTTGTAAGATGATATATATTCTTCAGAGTTTTCATGGATTATCCGGTTGGACAGTTTGTAAAAGTATACTATCGGTTAATTGTAATTTTATATTTGTCTATGTATTAGAACTAATGAGAATTACATAAATTTCGGATGCATTTCATCATGTTCTTCGTTATATCTTCTCTAGGCGTTACGCCAGAGGAATGATATAACGGGGAACTAAGATGAAATGCTGCCGAAATTTATGTAATTATACCAGTTTCTATACATTCATAAGATAAACGTTGAATTAATTAATAGTACTTTTATGAATAGGATATGACTCATGCACCCTAAATTAGGGGGGAAAAATAGTAGAGATAGAATACGAATTTATTTATATATATATATATATTAATTGCTATTATATATGTTTTGTTATTTTTTTCATAATGCAATATAGGAATTGTATAATGGCTGGAAGAGGTGATTGGATGTATAAGTGTTTCCAGGAGGGGACCAATGATATAAGTGAGAGGTTTTGGACCGGGATTTTAGAATTTCTGGATTATGTTTTTCTCGTTGCTCAAGAAAAGGGTGAACAATCTACGAAATACCCTTGTACAAAGTGTAAAAATAGATATTATTATGATCGAGAAACAATTGAGAATCATTTATTGTTGAAGGGATTTCAACCAAAATATCATGTATGGGACTGTGATGGTGAACGACGTGAGATACATCCATGTGTCTATCGAGATTATCGACTTGGTGAAGCATCGTCATCATCATCGAATGTAGGAAGTACGAGTACTACAGTTAATCCTTTTGAGAGTAATGAAGAGCTCGGTGGTAATTATTGACAAATGATCCGCAAGGCATTTGGGGTTCACGATGATAATAATAATAATTTTCAGGATAATCATCAGAATTTTGATGACGACATCGACGTCGCACCCAAAAAGCCAAATAAAAAGGCACAAAACTTAATCGATCTACTACGTGCTGCGTCGTAACCTTTATATGAGGGTTGTACTGATAAGTACACCAAATTATCTGTTATGTCCAAGTTTCTGAGTATGAAAAGTCAA
>JBBYHH010447952.1:0-11445 GCA_038382905.1 Daphne laureola
ACAAGCTAGATCATTTCCGCGATAGTGTTTCTTCCCTTTGAGTGAGGTTCTCCTCCCATTGAGGCAAGATCATATCACATATGTTACTCTCTTGGCCTGGCTGGATGATGTTTTCGCCAGGACGCGTACGATGAGCTATTCCCCTTCGAGCTGGAATGTCTTGATGAGGTCGTTATCTGGTGGGCTGGTCTGAGCACAACACACCTTGTGGATGCGTCCGTTCCTCTCCCTTATGATGGATGGAATGCGGTGAAGCGTGGGTCCGGGGTTGATTCCTTATTTGCTGCGTTGGAGGGTGAGAGGGGTAATTATCTCATCAATTTTTCCTCTGATTTACTTTGTTGTTTTCTGACTTTGATCTTTTCACAGATGACCCACCGCACCCTAATACAGATCTAGATAGGGTAAGGTTGGCCGCCCGCACCACGCTTAAGGTGTATTTGGAGTGCGTGCTTGGTGAAGGTCCAGCGGGGTCTATAAAGTCTTTAGGGGAGATCACGGTCCCTCAGAAGTGCATGGCGAGTGTTGTGAGGGTCCCTCTTATTGGCGAGGTGAAGAGGTGCAAAGTTAAGGTGTCTGGTTCTGAGACTACATAGCCGGTGGAGGGTCGTCGAGTGCCTGCGGTAAATCTTATCGTGCTTCTTGTAGTAGTTGAGAACCATGCGCTGAGAGGTACTGGTGAGGGTCCCCATTCTCCCCATGGTCGTGCTTCTGAAGTCCTTGTGATTATAATGGATGCGCCAAGTGCTGGTTTCCCAGCCTCGACCAGTGTGGGTGGTTAAGCCGTTCAGGATATCATTCTGGCTGGCGCAGCTGGAGTGTCTTGTCCTAGTGGCACCGGGGTGTCTTCTCCAATTCCTGGAGCGAGCCCATTAGTGGTGTCCTCCCAGCTTGGGTCTGTGTTGGAGGTTGATTCTGCTACACCTACATCCTTATCGCCCCCATCACGGCCTCATAAGGCTTCTGCGGGTGCGCTAGTTTTAGCGTGCAGATTAGCTAAGGTTGGTGCTACTTAGAGGATGAGCGAAGTTATTCAGGATGGACTTAGAATTAGGGTTTCCGCGAGTGGTGGGTCCTTGTTAGCTGGTCTGGTTATCCCTACTATTGATACTCACCCAACTAATGGTGTCGAGGGCGAGGGCACATCTACAGATGGGGCTGCTATTGCCGACATTGGGGGGCTCGCTATCAAGTGCGTGACATCTAATTGGTCTGCTCATTTGGCACGGGGAGTTAAGGTGGGTGAGGGCATTGGCTGGGTGAAGCGTGATGTGGTCTCGACATCAGTGATGGGCCCGAGTTCCACGTCTGATGCTATCGTAGCTGTTAATTCACCTATTAGGAATGTTGAAGGGTCTTCTGCAAAAACCGGTAAGTGTTTTAGGGTCGCACAAGTATGCAGATCATGCTTTCATTATGTGGTTATAATAGTGGTTTAACCTGTTTTGTGTAGGTGTTCATGGTTGGTTCGCTGGCCACCGTCATATCATAGATGACTTGTGCTAGGGGTCGGAGCTGCAGAAAGCCGACGTCATCTCCCATTTCTTGGAGCATAAATGCTTGAGGTCGCGTGAACCAATGGTAGCTGCAGATTTGGTTGCACTACAAAAAGGGTGAGAGATCATGAGGCTAGAGATGTTTTGGCGTGAGAGCCGTGATATTACGGAGGCTTGGAACCCAGGCTTCCTTCTCTCTAATGATTCATCACTATTGGAAGGAGGGTAGAAGACTTTGTTATCCTACTTGGAGGGGCTTCGAACTTCCTATGACCGGGAGTTGACCCAGAGGACCCTGGACTCCCCACGGCAGGGCTTCATAGAAGCGGCGGCCTTGCACTTGAGAGTAAGTGACATTTGTTTGAGTAATGTTCGTGTTCTACTATATGCCTGACTTTCATTTCTTGCAGGCGGCGGTGAAGGGGTATGTGGCGGTTGAGGAATTTAACAAATTCTTGAAGTTCGCCAATATCCATGATTCTGCCTAAGTGAAGGAGCTACAAAGGCTTAAGGCCGAGCATGCCAATTTATAGGCTGAGAACCGATGGCGATCAGCACACATTAAGCAGCTGGATGGCTGGTGTGCCTTCCACAATAAGGAGAGAGAAGGCATCCTACTCTTGGACCTTTAGAAGAATGACCTGCTGAATAAGTTTAAGGAGCATCTTTTCAAGCAAGTTGGTGCGCTAAAGTACCAACACTTAGAGAATGATGTTTTAATTGAGGCCCTGGCTGGTGCACGGGATGCAGCCATAGGGTTTTACAAGTGGACCAGGGAAGAAGCGGGGATGGTTGTGAAGCTCACGGAGGAGTGAGCTACCGCTGCACCTCGTACCGCGGATACTGTAGCCCATGGGCACCTTGATGTCTTTCCCCAGTATGCAGGAGATGTTTCTACATTCTTGGAGGTGGAGAAGTCACTAGAACTTCCCCTATTTACTGGGGAAGATGGCGCATCCCCTTCCAGTATCAAGGTACCACTGCGTAATAGGGTCGCGCACATGCTTGAGAAGACGAAGGAGCTTCATGACCAGGCAGATGTTGGGCCCCAAGGGTTTGAGGAGGGTTGGCTTCGCTGCAAGTGGTAAGCGGAGAAGCTGTGCTCGCAGTAGAGCTTTGACACCCTTGATGCCACTGCTTGCGATGAACCTGATGTGGACGCACTTCTAAAGTTGGATGACTCTGAAGGGAAGATGGGCCATGCTTGGCATGCCCTCTTAAGTGAACGGGATAAAGTCTCCAAAGCTATGGATGACCCTCCATCGGCTGATGTTGTAAACAAGTAAATACTTATTGATGTAAATATAATGTTTTTGTTACCTTTTCTTCTCCTTTGTATATTGTTGTTTGAGTGCGGTGTAGTGAGCTTATTTGCAACATGCATCTCGAGGCCGTCTTCCCTATTTTAGGTGTGTATTGAGGTTATCTTGTTGTGATTGATTTGTTTATGGAAATCGCTCATGCGAGGGTGTATTTTTATGCGTTCACCGTGATGCGCGGGCCTGACAAGGCCCTAGGGTTGGACTTTAATAAGTCATTTAAAGTCATTCTGACCGGTCGGTTGTACAAGGCTTTCTTAATGGCATTAACATTTTACAGGACCACTATGGTTGATTAGGCGTAGAGGGATTTAGAGAGTTCCTTAGTTATATCCCAGACGGTTAGTTTAGCTTTAGAATGCGGACACAAAGTAGTTAGGTGCAATGCATTATATAAATTGGTGTGGGGGTTACACATAGTAAGCGCGCAGGTTATCTACGTGATAATTCTTGGGAAGTGGCTTCCCATTATGGCCTTTAAGCTCGTATACGCCTGGAAGCACTTGTTGATGTATGACATAGGGGTCATCCCAGGGTGCATGGAGGACACCATGTTTGGGGTCGTGGCTGGTCATCTATGATCGTAACAATGAAAGATCTCCTCTTGCAAGCATTTTTGGCTTAACCCTAACATCATTTGATAGGTAGATCTTCTTCGCACAATTCTTCGATGAGGTCCAGCTTCACATGTAGTCCATTGTTGTTATCTTCTGAGTTGAAGTTGATCATGCGGATAGTAGGCAGATCCGCTTCTATCAGGAGCAGGGAATCCATCCCCAAGATGAGGATGAATGGCGTCTCCCTCATTGGGGTGCGTGAGGTGGTGCGATAATCCCATAGCACACTGTGTAGTTCTTAGACTCAGCGTGTTACACCCACCATTGGCAAGTAATGATTTTCCAGAGGAGAGTGGCCAGAGGTCAAGTTGTTGTGTTCATTAAGGTACGTGGGTGTTGTTAATCTTTGAGTTTAAAGTGCACTTAGAGTGTTGATTATTGTATGTTATTGAAGTGTTAATGAAGTATGCTGGTGATTGAACTAGTATGGTTGGCTTCGGTAGAACGATGGTAGGAAGAAATAGGGTCTTCCAAGTTTTAGGCGTTGCAGGCAAACCCCAGATGACCCGCACCGAAGGGCGGGCGATTGTCAGAGGTTTGAAAAAGGAAAATGAAAATGGGCAGAGGCACAGGCGACCGGGTAGACGAGCGAGTCTCCCTGCTAGGCGATTGCCTGGCCCCAAAGGCAAATTGGACAGGGGCGCAGGTGATCAGGTAGGCAAGTGGATCTCCCTGCCAGGAGATCGTCTGACCCCTAAGGTGAAACAGGGCAGGAGGCCAGGCGATCGCCTGACCTCAGGGTGAAAATGGTAGGGGATCAGGCGACGGGCCAAAAGAGGAGGTGATCGCCTGACCCCCAGAATGTGAGAGACAGAGGACCAGGCGACCGAGCAGGTGATAGTGCAAAAGTGCAGGCGATCGCCTCAAGCCCCTAGGCAAAAATATAAAGTGGGTTTTAAACCTGAAAACTTGGTGAAACTTCATTCCGTCTTCAACCTCCAGTTCCTAAACATGACCCCAAACCCTTCCCAACCTCTAGATTACTCATCCTACTCCATAAATCAAAGGGAAACATGGTTTCATGTGAGATTTGTGACTAAAGTTCAGATTCTACGAAGAACAACCCGAATCAACCGCAGTTTGGGTGATTTCTGGGATTGAGCTCAAATTCAAGGTTGGTATTCTTGAAGTCTATTGATACCTATGAAGTTGTGGATATGTTCTAATGATGGAATAGAGCTAGAAGCATGTTTTACACCATTGAATTGGATTGAATTGGAAGAATTCGAAATTTAGGGTTTAAGAGCATTGATGAACGAATTTTGGGAGATAGTTGAATTGACCCCAAATTTTTGTTATTGGATATATTTGAAGAAACATTAATGCTTGTAGTTATGTTCAATTGTTGCTTGAACATAGAGTTAAGGCAAAACCCATAGGAATTGATGGATGAATGAAATGTTGTAATTGGATGAATTGTTTGTCCAATTATGTTTGTTTGATGATTCTAAGCAACTTTAATACTTGGATTGATTTGTGAATCATTGAGAATAGTCGAGTTATGGATTAAGTTCATAATTGGGTAATTTTGCTAAATGTTGGAGTTTGATGTGGAAGTGTGATGTTAGTGTTTGAATGATCTTAGAATAGGTCATTGAGCATGCATACGAAGTTGTGAAATGATTGGATAAGGTTTACATGGTGTTTAGTTAAGAATTGGTTGTTTTGGGAATTTTAACCAAACATTGAATTGAGATGAAGCTAAGATATAACTAAGGACATTGTTGAACAGTGTTAGATAAATGTTGGAATCTGAGTTTCTGGTTGTAGGTTATTAAGCTTCATCTAAACTATCTGTATTTGTACGAAAAACAAAGGAAGTGCTGCAGAAATTTCGACAGGAAAGTTAAACTTTCCTCGAGTTGTTGCTAGAGAGCAAGCGCCTTTGAGGTAAGGGTTCAACCTTCTTATATATGTATTTATATGGTATGGTTTGGTTGTGATCAGTCGTAGACCGGTGATGGGGTCTCCTACTGGTTCCATGGTAAGTTTAAGGGCGTGCAGGGTTTTGTGCGCGCAGTTTCTCGAGGAGCGGCATGTAAGAAGGTAGTCAGTCTACTGATCGTATGACAATCAGTTGGAGATCATTGAATGATTTGGTTATGGGTGTTATTTCAGTTCAGCCGCCGTGTGTTATGGTTGTTGTTTCATAGAGGACTGGCATGATGCTTTGAGCTTCTAAAGACAATGTGGTGCTTTGAGCCGCCGTGCGATGGGTTGTACCATGTTGGGATACACCTGTGTAGTGATTTTAGCTACCACGTATTAACGTCCTATACTATCTTGGATATACTGGTGTGATGCTTTGAGCCGCTGAGTGTTAATGTCTAGTGGAAGACCGGTGTGATGCTTTGAGCCACCGGGAGATTGTTTTGAAAGGGTTTTATGTTGTGCATTTAATTTCTGGTAACCGATGTATTACTTTGAGCTGTCGGAGGTTTTTATCCCATGCATTTGGTTTTATTGCATATCATGTTATAGCATGAACTATTCATAGCACGCTAATATCTTCTTGCAGGGAAACATTTTTATCAAAAGCCTTACCCTTACCTGCACCCTTACTGAGTTCCTTTTGAGGACTCATCCCTTCTTGTTACCCTCTTTTTCAAGAGTGGCTGATCCACCACCGGAAGAGTAGCTCCGTGTTGTGGTTGCTGTTTTTGTGCCTTTGAGATACTAGTGTTTTGTTAAAGCAGTTGCTGCTTTGTTCTAATTGGTGGTAATAAGCTTGGTCATAGAAGATATTTGATATCTGTGTTGTATGTTATGTTTAATTTTATAACTAATGGTATTTTCTTCTCTCGTTATATTTAGCAGTAGCAGTACCCAGTAGAAGGAGCAGGAGTCTGTTAGGCTCGACCCTGTTGGACTACTAGGTATCGCATCAAAGCAGTTTTGGGCTCTGTAAATGTAAATGGCATGTGCATGTATAGGTAGAAAGCATCAGTACTACTGTATAGTTGTTTTCAGTATATATTTCTAAGTGATGTAAGATACATGCTTGTGCGATATATGTATGTTTGCGGCCGATTTTGAACTGTGTGGTTTGAGGGCATATTTGCAGTGTGTTAAGGTTGCGTGTTATTAATTTGAGAAAATTCTTAACGGGCCGGGTTTGGTTTCAAAATGGGTCCGCTGTGTCATGATAACCTGCGTTAGGTTAAGTAAATAGAGTTTAGGCATGTCTCCGGTTCCTACCACCCCCGCTCTCGCATCGGTAGCGTACACCTCCTTCAGGCGCGGCCGGGGGTGGTGGTAACAACCGCAGATAGACAGATTTTGACTAGCTTACTCAGGGGATGATGACT
Organism: Daphne laureola; assembly: GCA_038382905.1. Lineage (NCBI taxonomy): Eukaryota > Viridiplantae > Streptophyta > Magnoliopsida > Malvales > Thymelaeaceae > Daphne > Daphne laureola. Next base: position 6,741 of record JBBYHH010447952.1, read on the forward strand.
TTGACTGAGTACGAGAAGGAGTTCAATCGGCTTGTTTTCTACGTATCTCAGTATGATGTTATGGAGAGTGAGAAAGTGAAGAGGTTCATTCAGGGTCTGCGGCCTGAGATGAAGAGTCATATTCTGGAATTCAGCATGACTATTTATCATGAGGCCATTCAGAAATCCCTTCTGGTTGAGGCAAAGGAGTCTGGAGGTAGAGTTACATCTTCCCGGCCCCAGGGTGGCGGGAAATCATCAGGACAGCAGGGATAGGAACAGAATAGAGGATCAGGCAAGATAGGCCGGTCTGATGAGGGCAAGGGCAAGGCCGCCACTACAGGGGTAACAGTCTATCAACAATGTGGCAAGCGTCATGGGGGTCAGGTGTGCTATAAGACATCAGGCCAGTGCCTGAGGTGTGGGGCGACAGACCATTGGGTCAAGGATTATCTGATGATGCTAAAATAGGATGCTCGGGTGTAGCCTTGAGTACAGTAGCGTGATCATCCCAACTTTATTCAGGGATGTGGGAATACACAGGGAGGCGTGAAGGCTCCGTAGCATAGACCAAAGATTGCACCAACACAATAGCAGCCCCGTCTGGGATGGGTGCTTCAGCTTAATCAGGCTGGGATGGCTCAGAGGAGAGCATTAGCAGGTACACTACTCTTGCACAATGTTCCTGTTAATGCACTTTTTGATACTGGTGCATCTATTTCTATCATATCTTAGAAATGCGTATCATCACTGCATCTGCCCATCATTTATCAGTCTGCTATATTTATGATCCAAACTATTTGGACTCAGTGTTTATTTTCCAATGAGGTAGTTCAGGGTTGTGTGTTGACATTGGGTAGCCTTCAGGTTCAGTCTGATTTATTAATACTAGATACACCCACTTATGACGTGATTCTTCGCATGGACTGGTTAGCCAAGAATGACGTTCAGATTGATTGTGCCAAGCGGTACATCTTATTGTCTGGAGAGGTTATACCCCTATCTACTCCAACGGGCAACTCGATCATCAAACTCAGTATAGAGCTTTCAGTTTTGGAGCAGATCCCAGTGATGAGAGAGGATGAGTATTACTAGCTTTACCCCGCTGATACTCGCATGGAGTTAGAGAAGATCCCCATAGTTCGGTATTTCTTGTAAGTTTTTCTTCAGGAGTTACCAGGCATGCCACTAGAGCAGGAAATCATGTTTGAGATTCAGTTACAGTTGGGATCGACTCCGATTTCCATTCCTCCCAATCATATGTCGATAGTGGAGTTGACCAAACTGAAGAAATAGCTCGAGGAGCTATTAGAGTAAGGATTCATTTGACAGAGCACTTTCCTGTGGGGAGCCCCAGTTCTGTTTGTCAGGAAGAAGGATGGGACTCTCCAACTATGCATTGACCAATGGAGGTTGAATGCCATCACTATTAAGAACAAGTACCCATTACCCAGGATCGATGATTTGTTTGATCAACTCAGGGGAGCTGAGGTATTCTCAAAGATTGACCTACGGTCAGGGTACTTCCAGTTTTATGTCAGGGTGGAGGATATTCCGAACACAACTTTTCATAGTTGGTACGGGCATTACGAATACACAGTTGTGCCATTTGGATTGACGAACGTACTAGCTGCATTTATGGATTTAATGCATCAAGTGTTCCACCCGTATCTGGATTCCTTTGTGATAGTCTTCATTGATGACATTGTTGTCTATTCTCTGGATGAGGAATCACATCAGGAACAGCTGAGGATAGTATTGGAGACACTTTCGAACAACTAGCTGTATGCTAACTTTTCAAAGTGTAATTTTTTGATACGAGAGGTGTCTTTTTTGGGCCATATCATTGGAGAACATGGTATTTCAGTTGACCTAGAGAAGACCAAATTAGTACAGGAGTGGGGGAAGCCACAGACGATCATAGATATACGAAGCTTTCTGGGTTTGGCAGGTTATTACCATAGGTTTGTACCAGAAGTTTTTGTACTAGCATCGCCGCTCACTCAACTGACCAAGAAGAGTCAGGCTTTTATCTGGTCTGAGACATGTGAGGAGAGCTTTTAGGAGCTTAAGTGGTTTTTGACAAATGCACCAATTCTAAACTTACCGGACCCGGCGCAGACATATGTGATCTATGCTGATGCGTCGAGCATGAAACTTGGTTGTGTATTGATGCAGGGACAACATGTCATTGCTTATGGGTTGAGACAAATGTGACCGCATGAGTAGAATTATCCGACATATGATCTGGAATTGGTTGTGGTCATATATGCTCTAAAATAGTGGAGGCATTATCTGCTCGGCAATAAGTTTCAGATTTTCACCGACCACAAGAGCTTGAAGTATCTGTTCACACAAAAGGATCAGAATATGAGGCAGTGACAGTGGCTCGAGTACATGAAGGATTATGACTGCACCATGGAGTATACCACTGGTAAGAGAAACCTGGTAGCAGATGCTTTAAGCCAGAGGTACACAGGCATTGTTAACGGTGGTGATTCTAAGGATAAGGCTGAGGAATCATATCTGACAGCATTATGGCATCAGTGGAAGTAGTGGGAGAAGACTCAAGTTTATACTTTGACTATCCACTCTGATTGGTTGGCCAAAGCCTGAGAGGCACATATCAGAGATACGTGCTTGAAGAAACTCTCGGAAGAGGATAAAGGAGCACTCTAACCATTATTTGAGTACAGACAGGGACTGTTATATTTCAGGAGTCACCTATATGTACCAGATGAATCATCAATTTAGGATTAGATCTTGGAAGAGGCGCACTTGAGTAGGCTGAACATCCACCTCGGAGTTGAGAAGATGTACCACGATCTTCATTCTTACTTCTGGTGGCTGGGGATGCGAAGACATATTGCCACCTATGTGGTAAAGTGTGCTACTTGTCAGCGGGTCAAGGTAGATCATCAGAGACTAGCCGGTACCCTGTAAACACTGCCTATTCCTATTAGGAAGTGGGGAAACATCATGATGGATTTTCTAACTGGTCTACGTCCGACTAGAGCGCAGCATGATGCTATTTGGGTTATAGTCGATCGACTGACCAAGTACACAAACTTTTTATCGATGTGAGTGATAGACTTATTGGATAAGTTGGCTCAGCTATATATTCCGGAGATCATGCGACTATATGGGGTTCTAGACTTCATCATATCTGAGAGGGATCCATGATTTACCACGAGATTCTGGATTGCCTTTCATAAGGCTTTGGGCACGTAACTCCACTTGAGCACAGAATATCACCCTCAGACAGATGGACAATCAAAGAGAGTTATTCAGATCATCGAGGATATGCTCAAGAGCTATGTATTGGACTTCGGAGGACAGTGGGATCAGCACTTGCCGTTAGTGGAGTTCTAATACAATAATAATTATCAGACCACTATCGGTATGGAACCATATGAGGCTCTGTATGGCCAAAGGTGTATGACACCACATTGTTGGACAGATGCATCGGATAGGATGGTGATTGGCCTGGAAGTCATTGAGGAGACAACGGAGAAGATCCGTAGGATACAGATGCGTTTAAAGACCATAAATAATTTGACCACCTCATATGTCAACAATAATCTGACCACCTCATATGTCAACAAGGTTGCACTGATCCGTGGGACCGTTCAATTCGGCAGACGGGGTAAGTTGTCCTCAAGATATATCGGTCCCTATGTCAGCAGTGCACAATGTTTTCCATGTCACCATGCTCAAGAAGTGCATTCTTGACCCCAGTCAGACGATTCCTGTTGAGGAAATTGAGCTAGAGCCAGAGTTATCCTACCAGGAGGTACATATAGCATTTTTGGCCAGGGATACTCAGAGACTCCGTAACAAGTTGATTCTGATGATCAAAGTTCAGTGGTCACATCATTCGGATCGGGAGGCGACTTGAGAGACAGAGCAAGATATGATGAGTCGATACCCAGATGAGTAACAGAGATTGAGGACCCTCTTGGAGGACAAAGAGTCATAGGGGGGAGATTGTTACACTCACCTCGGGCGTATGATGTATTTTTGATATATATTACCCGGTGATTGGATTTGTATTATTACCGGGATAGTGAATGATATTTATTGAACATGACTATGAATGAATTCCATGTCCCGAGAATTTATTTGGAGCCCATTCCGTGAGATTTTAGCAATTTATAACATTATGTGAGTCCTAGGTCATTTTGTCAAAAATTGGGTTCGGATTACAAAATAGTCATTTTTGGAAACTTTTGGGCAAATGGCACTTTGGTGTTTTCACTATTGGGCCGACGCTTTATTGGGCTTCGTAGGATTGTTTGGTTAGTTTTACAAGTCTTGGAATTAATGGAATATGAGTTATAATAAAGAAAGATAAAGTAAGGTTAATAGAATATAAGTGTCACTAATCTAAGGGTGAAATCCTAAGGGAAATCTAATCTAATGTCTAAGGATGAGATGGAAGAGGATAAGATCTTGGAATTATCCGATACTCATTTAATTAATTAGATTAATTTAGTGAGGTAGTATACTAATATTACTAAGTAGTAAGACCAACGAAAGAGAAAACATAAACAAAAATCTTACCATTCTCACACCTCCAAGGACGGTTCCTCCTTCTCTCTACTTTCTCCATGGCGTTCTTCCTTTTCTCTTCCAATCTTCATCAATTACTACCAAGGATCATCAAGTCTTAGCAAGGTAAGAGTGTTTCCTTAATCAATCTTCATTGTTCTTAAGGATAGAACAT
>JBBYHH010448063.1:0-11444 GCA_038382905.1 Daphne laureola
ATCAACTTGTTATCAGAGAGCTGTATTCACCGCATATTTCTCAAGAAGCCGAGCGAAATACACTTTCATCAAGAATGAACCACTCACCACATTTATCCTTCAATGGAAGAAGCACTTGACATAAGATCAAATCAGTGACAATACTATAGACTGTGGTGTCTACACAATCAATCACATGGAATTATATGATGGGACAAGATTTTTCTCAGACTTGCACAAAAAAGAAGCAATTGAAAGGGAGCGCCTCAGAATTCTGTCATCTCTCATATTGTCACAGGACAATGAGGTACGCCATGAAGTTTACAAAATGATAAAAGATGATAGAGGAAGAAGGCTCTAAAACACAAAAATACAGATGGCAAAGGAATATTTCGACCAAGCTGCAGCTGACAACTGACATTTGGGGACTAATATGATGTAATGTTGTGAATATTATGGAAAACCTTTTGAATCTTTGCTCATTATCTTTTCTGTTAATATCATCTATCCTAATTCATATTCAATGCTCTTCTGTTGCAATCTGATGCACTGGTTAGTCATACTGGTGTCCTTAGGGGTGTAATTAGCAGTCTGCTGAATGTGTTATTTCGGGATGGCTATATGATGCTCCTCCATTGAGATACAATGGTCTCAGTGTTAAATATAATGATCTCTTTATGATGCTCGTTCATTAAGATACAATGCTCTCATGGTTAATTATGATGATCTCTATATGATGCTATTCCGTTTATATACAATGCTCTTAGGGTTATTTATGATGACCTCCGATGTGAGATTAATAGCTCCCAATGTTACTTTATATTGGTGTGTATGATGTTGTGATCTTGCATAATGATGTGCTCGAGTCTAAAAATAGTGTGCTCAACTTTAATACATGATGCTACCTATATAACGACAACAAAAAGTGCAATCTAAAAAAACACAAGGTCTGAATCAAATCTTCAGCAAAAAAAAGAATTAAATAAACATAAAAGATGACTATAGCTAAGATATCACTGAACACTATATGGCAAAACTATACAGAATGAGTAAATATATTGCAAATTGGAATGGCATACACTTGATAACCTGTAAAACTTTCGATGCACCTATGGAATAAATGATGCTCTTAAGATATAAAAGAATGCTCCATAGCCATCAAATGATGATCTATATCTATAACACTGTAATCACCCCAGTAAATTCTCTCCCGATAAAAAAAAAGATAAAAAAGACAAAAAGACTATTTTTTCTTCTTTTTACTGCCACCACCCTCTACAGAACTCTTAATTCTATTTTCTTTCCGACGACATCTTTTCTTCGCTGCTACTTCAGGATTCTCAACCATCACAGTTGTAGTGACACTTTCGACAGCAGAACACAAACTAGGTGCATCAGCACCATCACCACCAGCTGCTTCAGAACTAGCTAAAATCTTCTTCTTCAACTCAGCAAGCGACTCATCACATAACTTCTTCATCTCATCACTTTCCTGACACAAAAGTGCAACACCATACATCTGTTTCATAAAATTAGACCTCAATGCCATCAAGTGAAGTCTGTAACTGGGATCATTATCAGAAGAATTAGACACACCGACATATCTCCTAGCATCCTTCCGCCACCTTGGAAGAACGTAACGCTTACGCAGCTTAGACACATTGTTAATATTCAAAATCCTCAGAGCGTGACGACATAAGAATCTGACATGCTCAAACAACTTGTAAGAACAACTAACAATGGCAGGGTAAGACTTCACGAACCATACAGTGCATTAGCGCAAATCATAGTCAGAATATACAATATTGTACTCATTCACATCCCCATCAACTAGACCGGATTCAAAATGAAGCCAATTACTGTCCTGAACCTCTTCCTCAAACCGATCAAAATATAGCAAGCTGTATTGTTTAACAACAGAAGACAAAATATCAAGTTTGCCAAACCTCCTCAGAGTCTTACCATGATTCCTATAGTCCTCTTGGTTTGACTTATCACTCCACTCACTAATCCTCTTAGTCAAAGAGCGAACAATTTCAACCAATGAGGATATGCTATCATAAATCCCACTAAGCATGTGATTAGTGCTATCACTCCTCTGTGTAGATAGAATGCCTAAAACAAAGAACAAACAAAACAGTTTAAATACCATCGAGTATGATGCTCCTAGAATGTGAAATGATGATCTCAGTAGAACATATGATGACCTTATAGCATTAAATGATGTGCCCAGTACACAAAACAATGAATCCATCTAAAATAGTATGTGATGTGCCCAAGAGATCATATGATGACCCCTGAGCATTATATGATGTGCCCAAGAGACCATATGTTGAGACCCGGAGTACTGTATGATATGCCCAATAGACCAACTGATGATCCCTGAGCACTATATGATGTACCCATAAGACCATATGATGATCCTTAAGTACTATATGATGTGCCCAGCATTTAAAATAGTGCATCCAACTAAAATACAAATGATCATAAATAATTTTTCCAAAAAAATCAATAGATACAAAAAGACATAGTATAATGAACTCAGACCAGAATATCATCTGCACCAAGTATTATCCACGAATAAAAAGAATTTGATGTGCCTAGGTTTCCAAATGGATGCTTTGAAGAGAACAAATGATGTGCACAAAATACAAAAGATGCTCTCATAAAAATAAAAAAACATACATGCAGAGAAACAGTCAGTAGCCATAACAGGACACCACTTCGCCCTCAGCTCGAGAGTGGCAGCCAACTAATCATTGCCATCTAGATTATACTCATCAACCATCATAGACCACTTCTGAAGCAACTCTTCCTCAGACAAACAATGATATAGACAGAAAAAGAAAGTTTGCTGAAAATCCTCATTACTGTTTAATAGATAACCAAGATGCTTCCTCGCATTCTAAGAGATGTGCCACAAACAAAACCGGTGCTTAGATGCTGGAAGATGCCTCTCAAAAGCAAGTGCAATTGTTGTATCCTAATCAGTCATGAATGTGGAAGGTTGTTTCCCACTGACACTCTCGAGAAAGCGGTCAAACAAGCATCCAAACGTATCAGCCTTCTCATCAATAAGAAACCCACAACCGAAGATGACATTAAATCCATGGTTGTTACACCAACAAAAGGGGCACAAACCATACCATACATATTCATACGATAAGTTGTATCAAAGATCACAACATCCCCAAAAACATTGTAATCAACAAGCATCTCATAATCTCTCCAAAAAAAGTTACTCAAATGATCATCAATAACTTCGTACCTAAAGAAGAAATTGGCTTCTTCATTTGAACGGGTCACAAAGTAGTCCAACAACATCTGTGCATCAGTGGACATGGCAGTTTTGACCTTTTCCTTGGCAAGCAAGTTCCACATATCTTTCTTTAAGAAACCAACACTTTGAATGGAACCAGCCTCTTGCACCATGATTCCCTAAGCATCAACAGATTTAATGCCAATGCTCATCAAACCCAAAAGCATGTTCTTCCTATGCTCATTAATATTCCTAAAAGACTTCATAAAATGCTTCTGATGTTCAGGGAAAAAAGGGTGATTATGCTGCCTAAAATTCCCAACACACATCCACACACCATTTCTGACAGCAAAATGAACACCAACATTATAGCCACACCTAAAACTTCCCCTATATTTTTCCATATCAGCAGGAATACCTTTAGGATGACCTTCCCAATTGCACACAAAATATCTAATGTTAATGGTCCCAGTTGATAATGTAGCCCTACTTCTATACTTCCTAACACTAAAACTGTGAGACTGTCTAAAAGCCTGATAGAATCTAAATGCATCATGATCACTCTTGAACTCATTCCCACAGATGTCCTCATTATCAAATCCATTGCAAGATGGTGGGCTAACATCATTGAAACCTTTTAAAAAAAATAAAAACAATGCTCGTAAGCTATCAAACAATGCCCTCAAGGAATAATATGATGTTCTCAATTGAACTTATGATGTGCCTGATGTCAGTTCCTGCTTCAACTTCGAATGTGTCTCATAGAATATCACATCAATCTCAATATAGTATGCCACACAAACATTACATTGAATAAAATGTACCATACGATGACAAATAAACGAGCAGGTCAAAAACAACAAAATGATGTTTCAAGAATAAAATATGATGTTCCCCAAAAACATTATGATGCGCTCAATTAGCAATATGATGATTCTAATGTAATAACGATATGATGCGCCCAACTAGCAATTTTCCATCCCCAAGTAGCGATATGATGCTCCCCAAAAGCATTATGATGCGCCCAACTAGCAATATGATGCTTATGATATCATAGTAATATGATGCACCCATCTAACAGTATGATGTTCCCAACTTGACATATGATGCTCCCACAAAGCATTAGCATGCTCCCAACTATCAATATGTTGATCCAGCAACACAACATTATGAACAACACTGAATAGCAAACAAGACACTCTGAATTCAGAATGTTGTTTTCTGAAGGAAAACTGATGTGCCTAACAAACAAAGATAACAACAATATAATTCAAACCTGAAGATTCACAGCGTCCGCTTGCTTGAAGTTCACCAACAAGGGAATGAAGATCCGTAGAACCAATAACCTGAACCAAAGACTCAAGCCTAAAAGGATCCAACAAAACTTCTTCACCAACGTCCACAAAATCACGAAAACCAGAATCGCGAGGCTCGAAATTCTGAGGACGATCACCATTGCTCAACGCCATTGACGATAAATCAAGAATCGAGAAGCTCAGATATCAAATTGCGAGAGCACAACCTGGATTCATCCGAGGGAACAGAGTTCCAAAATCCATAGCTAAATCGCGAAACGAAAACATACATTAACAACAAATGATGAAATCTGGGAAGAATCGAGAAGCTCAGATATCAAAACGCGATAGCACAAACTGGATTCAGGCGAGCCAGAAGAGTTCCAAAATTCAGAGCTAAATCGCGACACGAAAAATAATGAAATCTGGGAAGAAAACATGCAATCTCACGAAGAAGAAAGAACGTACGGGCTGAGGCAGAGGAAGTCCACACTCACGAAGAAAAAAGAAACAGGAAGAGGCTTCACGAAGACGATGACAATTTTGGAATAAAACATAATTGGGCACAATTAGGCACATAAAATAGAGTGACACACTTTAGCCCAAACCTTAAAAATAATGTGAATTCTGTTGTTTGGAAACACAACCTTAAAATCCATCTAATTACTTTTCTCTTTCAAAACAAAAATGTTTGAGAGTTACTCATGATCCGTCTTGAAAATTGAAATATTTATTTTTTAATTTTTAATTTATGATATTTTTCTTCAATATACTAAACAAGAATTTAATTACCTAGCTTCGTAGCGGGTATAGATTGCATTTTTTTTAATATGATAAGGTTGTAACATCAAGCAAAAATGGTCATAGATGGTAACTTCACAAACTAAATAATGATTATAGGTAAAAAAGTAATTTTAGACCTAAAACATTTCACAATTTGCCTATTAATTTTAAAATTTTAGGGTGAAATTCACAAAGCGTAAAAAAAATCAATTGAAAAAAAAAAACTAAAACTGCATCATATTAAGAAAATACAGTACAATCTGATTGATGGACATTGCTCATCTACCATAAATTTATGTGATTGTATAGAATTATAATTAGGCAATACATATTAGTATATCTCAACAACTAAGCCACTCATACTAAAAGATGAAGAGATGATAAAAAAACGTATATTTTCCATTAATCCGGGCACTTGGAATCCTGTGGACGAAGACAATTTTTTTCATTGAAAGTAAAAAAATGAAATAGTTTTTAGTGTAAAACTTTAGATGTCTCTCGGAAAAAAGTAAAAAATCTGAATGGAAGTAAGGTCATTATACCATTGAATAAAGAAAGGAAGAGATAATAAGAACATATGAGTAGGAAATTTTAGGGATCTCTTTAAACAAAGTAAAAAACACTAAATGCAAATAAATTACTTTTATCATTAAATAAAGTAAAGAAAAAAAAATAGAATTGTTATTCATCTAGAATAATTTTTCATAAATATATAGAAGGATAATTCATGATTCAAAATTTTCTCATTTGTTTTGGTATACTAAAATTTAATAGACTGCTGCACAAAATTGAGGGAAATGACTTTCATATAAGAGAATATTGCGGCCTCAACCTAATGAGGATAAATACCTCGAACCATCTACTTACATGCTCTAAGTTATGATGAGCAACAAACAAACTCATACGATAATAAAACCCCTTAAAGCAAGAAAATGGAAAGCAAACAAGCGAAAAACTAGAAAGTCAACAAAATCAAATAAAACACAATACATCTAAGTGATAGTGAAGGCACAAATAGAACAACTAGCAATGGTTATGGCTTACACTTGCCACTCCAACGAAATCTCCCTGAGGTTTGGAGGAGGCATCTTACCGTATCAAACTCAATAAAACTAATGGCAACTAACCTCTATCATAGCCGCTTCTTGCAAGCTAATATTTGCATGGATCCTCCATAGATACCTACAAAGAAGCACACAAGAAGAAACCATGCTCCAAGATAGAGTAGATATGGGAGATTCAGGACCCGCACACCCTGAAGGAGTAGCCTCACTACTCCAAGAAGGGTAAGCTCTCGCTTGACCCTATTGAACCAAGATTTAACTTGTCTCCCGTGGGACTCATCCAGACCCATTGCCCCTTCATGCGCCCAACGTTTGCATGAATTCAGTGGCTCTCCTTCCCCACCGAGGACCGATACACCACCAGTGAGTAAAAACCCAAATCAGATTAGGTGTGGGAGGCCAATAAAGAACACAAGACCGGATGATCGGCCTAACCCGCGCCCAGGTTGTAGAGCAAAGCCCAATCAGGCGACGACTCATAAAGGACATGGCTTTCTCACCGTTATCACTAGTAGAGAGCCTGCCAACGCAAGGAGAGTCCACTGAACAATGAATGAAAGCACCACCAAGCGGCGGTCGATTCCTCCACCTCTTTGATTCATAGAGCCCAGGATGCAGCGACTCCAGACTAGGGAGAACCGAGCCAACGAGGTTGGCATAGCAATGATGAAATCTGGAAAGAGGCTCGAAGAAGCGATGACATTGAGGTGGTGTGATTTGGAGGCATCCCAAGTCCAGAGTGATGAAGAGGAACGAGCACAAAAATACAATATGGCTCGATGAAATGCAAGCTCACCCACAACAAAGCAACGACGTATACAAGAAGAAACCCTAGAAACCATTTTTAAATCTCCTAATGATGTTAATAGACTCAAATTTTTAACAAAGATAATAAGTGAAAAAATTTCAAGAAAAAGTATAGAATATTTACAAAATTTAAACTTCCAATTATGTATGACACATGAATTATTTAATTTTAATGTCTAAATATTCATGAAAATAATCATAGATTAAATACTGTAAAACTATTAAAATAAATGAGATAATTTTTTACAGATAGAAAGAGAAATCTTGACATTTAAAATCAATAAATTTATATGCATGTAAATGATAGATAAATGTGTCAATTTCTTGTAATGGGTGTTGGTTGGTGCAATGATAGCCATGTTCGATCCACGTATTCTAGTACTGTTAACAACAATATGATGGTCCTGAGCACTTGACCTAGTGACCATGTTCTTGAGGACATTTATAGAGATCTCAAGTTTGAGTCTCCGGTATCCGGTATGCCCAACCCTACCCTTTTTGTATAAAACAAAAACAACAATCCGATGAAATACAACCACACCAAATGCATTCTCTCATCGAATTGTTTATGACTCCAATCAACTAAATGCATTTCAATGAAAACAAGTGCTTATATCTATTAGAGGGAGAAGTGCAAAATTAGTACTATAACTTTGAGTTTTCACAACTAAGTCCTACAAGTTTACGCATTTTAAAAAATTAGTCCTTAACTATCAGGGAATCTAACAAAAGCGTCCTATAACTTTCTGCCTAGATTTTAGGACCACCAAAGTTTAAAGTAAACCGCAGTTGGGTCTATGTAGTTTTAAGACTTTGTTTTACATTGTAACTTGATTCTGATGCTAGGTTTAGAAATATAAAATTAAACTGAAATGCATATGAAATACGCGGAACAAAACAAAAACTATATATTAAATGTTTAAACATAAACTTACAGAGTCTGGTGGATACCAGATGTTTATAGTAGAATGGGGTTTAACAATACAAAATTAAGCTGAAATGCATATGAAATAAGTGGAACAAAACACAAACTTTATTTTAAATGTTTAAACATAAACTTACAAAGTCTGGTGTATACCAGATGTTTACATTAGAATGGTAACAAGGGCCGTTGGTCAAATACACAAAATCTTCCAACACCTACACATGTACACTCCAAAGTTAAAACAAACTTGAACAATATTTAGAGTAATTTTCTTAATAGAAAGGCGTTCAACATATAAATATGAAAAAGTAGAGAGAAAGATGTAAGCAGAAAAATCCAGATGTCTTCTCTTTTATTGAAGCCTTCTATTTAGAGACCTCAAAGCTCTTGGTAGACTTAATGTTTTCATAGTGCAATCTTTGTTGGCACGCATTTCTAAAGTAGGAATAATGCTCCTCTTGCTATAAAAATATACTTTCAGGCCCATTAAAGGGTCGTGGACAAATATATTTCTAATAGAATAATTCTCTTCTACCTAAGACTTTAGCTTTCTTCACATGGCTTGTCAGACTCCATTACTTTCTTCACATGACATGTCAAATGCCATTATTTTCTTCAGAAGTGATTGTCTCTAGTGGGCTCGGATGGTTCTCCTCGATTGGGTCCTTTTAACATCTATTCTTGAGCAGTTTTGAAATCTAATTTAATTAGCTTATCTTTCATTTTTTCTAGGAGGATGTCTGCTAACTCTACTACGGAGTAAAGCTTTCCAAGCATCGAATCAATGTTTTCTTCATCTGTATTCTCACACAAACCAATTCATTTAAGTGTGATATTTTTTACGAGGAGGAATTAATCACACATTTGTTCCGAGAAACCCATACTCTTGCCAAAAAAATGAGCATACTTTTCTTGATCAATTTCATAATGTCACTGGACAATCCATGAAATCTGATAGATGACCAAGAAATGAAATTCAGGATACGGAAATGATTGTGTCTATGACATATTTTTGTTATAATCAACAAATTTGTCATATGATTCCTTGACACCTTATGGTAATTAAATAGATAGTAATCCTCATTTTCTCAAACCAATGGTGAAATCAGTTTGGAAATATTTTCTAGTTTGTTTTAAACAAGATCATCCAAGAATGCCTTTGTTTTGAATTTTGGACGTTAAAGATCTCAACCCATGCTTGCATATAATACCAATATGTATAAGAATGTTCACAATACTTTCTATACATGAATCTTCTTCTGAAATGAAGTGTTCCCATTCTTCTGGTGTCCAAACCTTTAAGACACCTAACTTTGATATTCCTATCATCCGTAAGTACTTCCCCCTGGAGATTTGGTATTTTTTTTTTTTTTTTGTGTTTTATTTCCACAAAGTCTGTTTCTTGGAGTATTATCTCAAAATATTCATATTTTCTGATAGGATGGAATTCCCATACATGATGCCTATGTTTAGGCCAATACTTTCTTGCCATTTCTGAAGGAGTCATTAACTTTAAATCTCTATCTTATACTAGGAATAAGAGTTCTTTTTTCATTTCTCTATTTTTTCTGACGGGATTTCTAGTGAGAAGAATGTGATTTCTTGGACCTTTTCTATAGCTAGTGATCATGGTACCTTCAAAATATTTTCCCGAATCCTTGAAGTGTGCATGAGGATATGGATAAGGAAATTATCTTCCTCTCTTCATTTCTTTAGGAGGCAATAATGTTTTTGGAGCATGTTCTTCCATCCTTCTACTGTCTTGTGAAGATTCACCTTTTTCTATTTTTATTTTCTGTCGAGTAGGTAATTCATAGAATTCCTTTGGTTCTGGTTCTTGAGCCCCTATTTGCAAGAAGCAAACTGACTTTTTTCTTCAGATAAGTGAATTTTTAAGTACATAGGATCATCCATATGGAGCATGGATTCTACAAGATCTAGACTCTTGATCTCTTCCATTATCCTCTTGATTTATTCTTTAGTTGATTCCTTTTTGTCCATTTCCCCCCTCCAAAAGTTCTCGTGTGAGAAAGTCGGGTAAAAAACTATTTTCACCATTAATATATTCAATATTGAAATTAAAGACAATTAAAATAGATTGCCAACTTGCAAATATTTGTTTAGATGCAAGATTTTTAACATCTTCGAGATGAACACTTTTAGCTGCTTTACAATAAGTTCTAATAAAAAAATTCTGATTTAAAAGATCTTCTTCAATTTTTGTAATGCAAAGAACTATTGCTAAGATTTTCTTTTTCATTATGGCGTAATTTTGTTAGGCTTGGTTCCATACTCCTGATGTAAATTGTGCTGAAATTATTGGTGCACCAAGGTCTTTTAAGGTGGTACTTGAGCTCATAGAGCTAAGGTTGAGTTCACAGGAAGTTAGATGTAACTTTCCTCACCTCAACTCAGCTAAAAGTAGCTGAACTTATCTCACCTCAGCTTAAGGGCAGCTAAAAGTAGCTCTCCTTAGCTCAACTCCAGCTAGAAGTAGCTACACTTAGCTCAAGTTAGCTCAAAGGAGCTGGGAGTATCTTGGCTTCAGCTCACTCCAGCTCAAAGGAGCTGAGAGTAGCTTGACTTCACCTCACTCTAACTCAATGCAGCTAGAACCAGCTCAACTTAAGCTCACTCTATCTAAAAGTAGCTAAACTCAGCTTACACCAGCTATAAGTAGCTGGATCCAGCTCAAGTTAAGCTCACTCTAGTTAGAAGTAGCTAGAATCATCTCATTCCAGCTAGGAGTAGCTGAACTCAGCTCTACTCAAGCTCACTCTAGCTAAAAATAGCTGAAGTCAGCTCAAGTCATCTCACTCCAGCTAGAAGTAGCTTAAGCCAGCTAAACTTTAGCTCATATTAGCTAAAAGTAGCTAACTCCAGCTCATGTTGGCTTGAAGTAGCTAACTCAAGTTTATGTTACCTAAAAGTAACTAACTTTAGCTCATGGAAGGTGGTCTTGAAAGAGAAGTGACTATTCAGCCCAAGAGAGCTTGAATAGAGCTTTGAGGAGCTCAACATGGATGAATGGCTTGATGATCTAGCTTTGTGATAGATCATAGTATTCTTGGTTGAAAACTTCATAAACACCTCACTACAAACAAAATGACATTTCCTGACAGACAACAAGTGTCAAGAAAAGTCAGAAAAGTGTCAAGAAGGACCCTCCAGAACATTGCCGACACACAAAAAAAGTGTCGGCAATATCAGTGTCGGGTAAGGTATTACCGACACTTTTACATGTGTTACCACCCGCCTTGGACCCTTGGTAGAATTGTATATTTCTCACTATGTAATTTTGCCGGGAATTGATTCTGTAAATTCCCGGGCAA
>JBBYHH010448173.1:0-11443 GCA_038382905.1 Daphne laureola
GATTTTAATATATTCATGCGTTTTTACCTCATTACTCATGCTTTTATTGGTTATTTGTTATTACTTAGTGTGGGCGCAAGTTTTTTTTCAGGGAGTCCATGTTCGTGAGGAAAAGTGAGGGTTCAGGAGGAAAAACGTGCGGAAAAGCAAAAGTGGGAACTACACTGCAAACACTCTAAGAGTTTGAGGAGAAAGGAGTGAGAAAGACGCGGGTGAGTCGCGGGCGACCAGAATCGAGACCCGGGCGATTGCCCGCTTATTTGCACTAAAATCGACAGGGCGCGGGCGAGTCGCGGGCGACCAGAATCGAGACCCGGGCGATCACTCGCTTATTTGCACTAAAATCGACAGGGGCGCGGGCGAGTCGCGGGTGACTGGAGACTAACATCAGGCGATCGCCCGCCTGCTAAGTTAGAATTCCTGCTCCGGTTTAAGGCCCGAAAATTAGAAACAAAACACAAGTTTTTCATTCTAGTTACTTTTTCTGTGATTTTTCTCTCCAGGGAGCTCTCATCTAGGGTTTACAACACTTTTCTACGCATTATTCATTGTTCCAGACTGGATTCCAGGATCGATCAGCTGGAGATTACTGTACAATTCTAAAACAGTTTTTATCCTTCTGCCCTTTTCCTTTGCAATTATGTTTACCCTAATGATTAATTGTTTGTTAAGTATGAGTAGGGAGTAGTTTCTTTATCTCTTTGGTTGTTTTGGTAGTTGTATGACTGCTAGGTGATGAATACATGAATGGTTGTTGATTGTGCATGATTAGTAACAT
The DNA here is from genome assembly GCA_038382905.1 of Daphne laureola. Taxonomy (NCBI): domain Eukaryota; kingdom Viridiplantae; phylum Streptophyta; class Magnoliopsida; order Malvales; family Thymelaeaceae; genus Daphne; species Daphne laureola. The sequence goes on from JBBYHH010448173.1 coordinate 779, forward strand.
TCCTTATGCTTCAAGAAGGGATGAAAAGTTAGAGTCGCGAACTAATTTCCTGCACCTACCTAAGTTTGATGAAGTGCCTCGAGAGATGACTTCTTTGAGCTAATCACGGGGAACTGTTAGACGCCCAAAAGGTTATTCTGAGAAGGTAATCTAGTGTGTTAGGGGGTTTTACTTGGGCAACCTTAAGGCTCCCGTTAATGATGCCGAGCGGAGAGATCACGTTTGGTCGTTAACGGGAAGAATGACTCTAGCCTAGCCCGCAGGGTTTGAATATTATCCATCTCCTCTGTCAATGCATGATTTTCACCCAAGCATGTCATCTAGTAATTAGCAGCCCCAAATAACCAATGGGAGTTTTTAATCTTTGAATTTCACAAAATCATTTAATCTTTTACATACTGGTTTGGTTTTGTTTCAGATTTTTTCTTGGTTACTTGTCACTTTTGATATTCTGGTTCTCGATACTCCGTTACATTTTTATACCATTGATTGTTCAAAATTACTAAAAATACCAAAAGGATTGTAGTTAACTATTTATCCTTGATTATACAAATTCTCTTGGGTTCGACCTCACTCGCCCTACTACAATAACAACCTTACACTTGAGGGAGAGTCGGACTTTATAAATACTATTTGCTCGATTTCAACACGTTAGCATGGACTTGGCGACATCCAACTAGAGGTCGAGAATTGGGAGAGATGGAGAGGATCACCACACTTCTTCAACAATGTAACCAAATTGAAGATAGAGCAGACTCCTGGAAATGGACACTAAACTCAGATGGGAGGTTTTCAACCAAGGAACTTTCGGCGATCATGGATGAGTACTGGGTCGAGCTTATTGATACTCCAACCCTTTAGGTGAAATTGCTCTCGAAAAAAATAAATATTCTGGCATGGAGAGCGCAGAGACAGTTCATGTCAAGTAGACTTTTGCTAGCGATGAGAGGTATTCCCACAAATTCCTTGCCATGTCCCTTATACTCTGAAAATGTTGAGAGTGTTAGAACATGCAATATTGTGATACCCAATTGTCATGCATGTTTGGACCCTATTAGCTAAATGGTGGAATCTCCCAATATTATTTTTGTGAGACATCTCAGATATTCATGATCAGGACATTAATCTTGGGGTCATCATAATCACGCCCACCCTAAGAAGCCATACTAATCCAGAGCAGTTTGGGCGATATAACAAGCAAGAAACAAAGTCATGATTGAAAGTGTTAAATGGAGAAGGCAAAAAATGTGTGGTACTTGCCATCTCAGTAGTACGATTGTGAGACTCTTAGGAGCTTTGTTTTATGGTGGCCTACTGGTGTAAATTTTTTGTTACTGTTCTTCGTTTACTGTAATTATGTAGTATCCTATTCCTTTTCTCAAGGGTTAGGTTATCTCTATTAATATAATCCTCTACTCAGCAGTTAAAAAAAAAAGTAGTATTTACTCTGTCTTGAACAAAATTGTATCATTTATATTTATTTGGATAGTTTCATTATATTTAATTTATAATTTATTTTTATATATTTTTAAATATTAAAAATTAAAAAAATTATTTGAAAATTATTATTTAATATTTAAATTTGTTAAATACTATTATTTTCTTAATTTTTTTACATGATTTATTTTTATTAAAAAATAAGTTAAATATTAAACATTAAAATTAAAACAGAAAAATCAATATAATTTTTTTGATGATGGTGGGAGTATTTATTAGTAAAATGTAAAATATTCTAGATCTTATCTCTCTATCCCTTGCCCCGTGACAAAATTGACATCATATCAAAACATAGTGGCCGCCTTTGTTGAACCCTCAACCAGTCCAAAGAAAAGATTTTTACTAAAAGGCTCGAAACTTTCCGTCCCAATTATAGAGAAGCAGCAAAAATGGAGAACCTGGGAATTGATCACAAGACGGTTCAAGTGAACGGCGGCATCAACATACACTACGCCGAGAAAGGCCAAGGCCCAGTCATCCTCTTCCTCCATGGCTTCCCTGAGCTCTGGTACCTGGCGCCACCAGATCACCGCCCTCTCCGCCCTCGGCTACCGCGCCATCGCCCCTGACCTCCGTGGCTACGGCGATTCCGACGCCCCAACCGCCATCGAGAGCTACACTTGTTTCCAGATCGTCAGTGACCTGGTCGGGCTCCTGGACGCCGTCGCCGGCGATCAGGAAAAGGTTTTCGTGGTGGGTCACGATTGGGGCGCCATGATCGCATGGTATCTCTGTCTTTTCCGGCCGGACAGAGTCAAGGCTCTCTGCAACTTGAGCGTTCCTTACCTCCACCGGATTCCAAATATGAGGCCTGTCGACGGCTGGCAAGCTTACTACGGTGATGACTATTACATATCCAGGTTTCAGGTAAGCTTTTTAGTCCTAAATTCTGCTGTTACAAACTTCGGCATTTAAAGTCTGCCAAGTGTTCGATGAAATTACCAGGAGCCGGGAGTTATAGAGGGCGAGTTTGCAGAGTTGGGTGCGGAGACAATTCTCAAGGAGTTTCTCACCTACCGAGTTCCTGGGCCTATCATGTTGCCTAAAGGTAAGCTTTTCCTGCACGCACCGGGGACGCCGATTGAGTTGCCGAGTTGGTTGTCCGATGAAGATGTCAAGTACTACACCACCAAATTTGAGAAGACATTGTTCACTGGACCAGTTAATTTTTACAGGAACTGGAACAGGTAACATGGACCAACTTAAATAGAGCATATATATTTGGAAAATATTTTCTTTGCATTTACCTCAAATTGGATAAATAGATGTTCAAAATGAGTAAATTTACTTTAAACAGAATGAATTTTGAAATTGTAATCACATAAATATATGACTTACTTAATCCATGAGATTATTCTGCTTAAGTCATTTTCGGTTTACTCCAAGGAATTAAGCTTTTACGTTATTAGAAATTTGGAATTAGAATTTATTCTCAAATTAAGCAATTTTTTTGTTTTATAAACAGGAAAAAGGGGAAATTTGTCACTAAAATTTAGCGAAAAGAGAAAAACTTCAGTATTTTTGGTGAGGACTTTCCCGTATACATTTCCTTTTGAGAGTACTATTGTTAAGTTTAGTCAACATTTCATTAAAACCGTTGAGAATGGCGTCCAAAGTGGGTAACCTGATATTGACAAAAATGGTAAAGTTCTAACTCTTTCTCACCCCTTACTTCAAAAAAATAAGCAATACACCCTTCTACTAATTTAGTTTTCGATTTTATCACCCCAAAGTAGGTGTGAGAAATGAACCGAGCTTGTTCGAGCTTGGCTCGAGCTCGAGCTTAATCGAGTCGAGCATTATGAGCTCGCTCATGCCGTTTTTTAGGCTCGCGTATAAAGCGAGCCGAACCCGAGCTTAAAAGATTCTGCGAGCGGAACCCGAGCTTCAAAGATTCTGCTCGAGCTGCCTTGCGAGTCTATACGAGCTTGACGAACGAGCGGAGCCATCACCTGGTAGATTCAAGCTCGAGCTCATGAAATTTAGCTTTATTTTACTAAATTAATATAATATATCTCAATTTTTTTGAATTTAATTGAGCCTAGGCGAGTTACTCGCTAATTGAGCCTCACGAGCTTTCGAGTCGAGCTCAAGTCTGAAAAATCAGACTCGAACGAGCGGGGCTTGATCCAGGTCTAATTTTCACGAGCTTGAACCTACCAGGTTCAGGCTCGGCTCAGCTCGTTCTCACCCCTACCCCATACCCCAATCTCTCTATCCCTCGTCGCCTAAGCCTTTCATCATTCAATGGCGTTGCCGGTGACATCTCTTGTGGACCGATTTCTCCTCAAATCGCTACCCGACCTACGATTATCTTCGCTATCCCAACTATCTCACCCATCATTACCCACCTAAGAACCGTTAATTATGTTGTCACCTAATGGAGACTTCTTCTTGAAAGACTTAATCGACTCTTTCACAACCGCCAGGTCCCGTCACGTCTACCCATTAGAGAGGGCTTGGATACGATTGCGGTAAATTCTGGTAAAGTTGGTGTTATATACTTGGCTATGATGGAAACCATACTGAGCAAGGAAGGCGTTGAAGCATACATTCCCTCCGGCCTCCATTTTCTTGATCTGGAACTCCGACCACAAATCGATGCTACCTTCAATGGCGGCTTAAGTTTACCTCCTTGTGAGCATGGATGGAGGATGGGTAAGGGAAGGAACCAACGAGCGAGGGAGCATGGTGGAACATAGGTGAATAGAACAGATGATGACATGGAGGACACGTACACGCCAATTAGACAATACAATGTCCACGCTGGACAATTCTGATGGAACCTTTAAGCAACATGGCACTGTCCGTCAAACCTTTAATCCACAAAACAATGGTCACTTTTAACTAAACGTTAGTGATGAATTCTCGATCCTTTTTACCTTTTATAATGTATATTTATCAAATTTTAGAATAAGTTACATAAGAAATTAAGTATCATATACTTCACTTGATTAAGTTAGACAGGTTAAACGAGGCATAAAATAAACCGTATTGGTTGAGTTTGTAGTGTTTATGGCTTAATTTGTTATGGGTTGATCTATTGGAGCCAGGAACTGGGAACTTCTGGCACCATGGCAAGGAGCTCAGGTGAAAGTACCTTCCAAGTTTGTGATAGGTGATATAGATCTGGTGTACCACATGCCAGGGATAAAAGATTACATTCACAATGGTGGGTTTAAAAAAGATGTGCCATTACTTGATGAGGTTGTTGTGCTTGAAGGTGTAGGCCACTTCTGCCAACAAGAGATACCAGGAGAAATCACAAAACACATCCATGATTACTTTCAGAAGTTTCTATTGAGTTAATTTTGTGTTGCCACTTCCTTTAAACTCTTCCCACTAGGAAGACTTGTTTGTTTGTTTGTATGTGTAAGCAGGACAAAAAGCTTCTTCCTTTCAATGTTTGTATGTTGTATGCTATAAATATGATCAGAACATGAAATCTCACAATGGTTGTGGAAGGAGCTAAGTTTTATATTCTCTTCGTTCCACAAAGATCTTTCAGTATATCTATGATTTATTTTTTTCTTTCAATATTTTTACATATAATTTTAAGAAATTTATATGCATATGTTAAATAAATGTGTATGGTTGTAATAAATTCTTCTTTATTAAAAATTAAATCAAACATAAGGTTGAAAGTCAAATTAAACAATCTTTAGGAGAAAGGGGGAGAGGTAACATAAGGATAAGCTGGTTCTAGATTAACATGTAGCTTTGTTCTTAATGAAGCCATTCCAATCCAGCATTAACTTTCTTAGCTAAAAACTAGTCTTATACAGAAACTACCTCAGCTATAGGTTAGAGGGCTACTCAAGGCAACTAAAAACAAAGCCTTGATGTTGAAGTAGAATTGCACAAGTTTACCATAAGATCGAAGATCGCGGTATCATACGCCATATTACCTCTGAGAAAAATTATGATACAAGAACAAAACAGGGCATAATTACAATTCCATGGGGTTGAACTTCACAGGTTCTGATCTTCCTCAAGTCGATCTGTCATCTGGCCCCGCTAACGTGATCTGGAAAACAAAGAACAGAAGACAGATTTCGAAGAAAGCAAGAGATCAACATCAATGTAAGAAGAAGAAGAAGAAGAATCATAACTTGAAGCTACACGCTCACATTGCAGTCAAAAGCAAATCTTCTAGCAACCATGATTGCTGAATTTCTATCCCTATCCGATTCAAATGCCAATACAAATGTTGACCCTTTCTTTGCTTGCCAAAACAATGCCTGGGCTGCTGCATTACCCCCTCCTCTAACTCCACACAGCTAAAGCAATAGCAGAATAAAGATGAGAAATATACTACGAATTAACTTACATTCTAGCATCTTTCTATGGTTTGTTTCTTTAAATATGCTTACTAATTAATGGACATCATACTGCAACATCAATGCCAACAAACTCATACCAGCATCGAAGCGGAATAATATTCTTTCGCCAATGTTGTCCTTCCCTTAGAAAGTTTCATCCTCATCTTTCCAACATTTAGTATGTGTATAGATTCTGATGTTTGATCTACACCGTTCTTCTGAGCAACAACTACCTGCAAATGCCATAGAAATAAAGTCCGTTTTCATGAAATTAGAGATGGCGTTGTCATATTCTAAACCGTGTACGTGAGATGAAATGGAGGTCAAGGTAACTTGTTTTCAAGTGAACAAAAAAAAAAAACCCAAGATTTTCGCTTCACTTTTCTTTGATTCAACAATTTAACTGTTAAGTGAATAGCATGAGAAACAATTGGAGGACATACATTAAATTCAACGTCATGCTTTCGCGCAAGTGTTTCCACATAACTTCCTAAACCAGGTGCTGTGAGAAATGAAAAACGAGAGAATACAAGTAGCATAAATTAATGAAATGCATAATGTACATACATGTTAGAAAAAAAGTACAAATTGTTAAACCAATAAAAGACCTGGTTCAAGAGAGGTAGTAGTTGATAGCACAATATGCTGATCGTCGTACACGATCTCAGCTTGCAGAACACGGCCAACATCAAATGGCTCCGGTGCATAAGCTGACTTTGTTGCACCTGCTCGCAGAAAAAAGAAAGGGGCTAAAATATATGAAAAGAAATAATGCAGAAAGGAGTTATTTTATTTGTCACACGAGATTCCTGCCCAAGATCTCTATCTTCATAAACTAAAGGGTTTAGCATTCATTATACCGAGGTTCACATAAGATGATAGCCCGTTCATTCTGGCTAGCTAAAGGGTAAAAATTGTAGTATTTCGATTCATATTACCGACACTTTATGCCATTGATTCTTTTACCTGTGCACAAGCCAAGAAAAGCCTTGCACTTTATTTGCTCAAGACTCATGAGATTGTTGCTTTCTATTATTAGCACTTAAATTAGTAGTTCCAATCATTATCAAAGGGAAAGGGATAACTCCTTTCTTTTACCTGATATTTGCTCCCTTTTTCCACTTTCAGGTGAAACGCGATACCACTGAAATGAACACTGGGAAAGTTCTGGTGCAATTTCAGAGCAGCGTTTGATCTGCAAATATCCACCCAATGCTTCACTCCCATCTAACTCATACAGAAGAGAAATGTTCTCCTGACCCTTCTTACTCTTTGCCAACTGTAAAAAGTTAAAAAGTTATATTCACATTGCCATAGTATTGACATCTGCAACAATGACATGAAAAACAAACCTCTTTTTGAAGCAGGAGAGAATGTTTAGATTTTTCATCCAGCTGCATCCGTAATGCTTGAAGTTCATGTCCCATGTCCATTACCTAAAATACCAACTGAATTACACTATATATATTTATACTAACGATTTAACCTAAGTTTTTTTTTGTGTGTATAAACAGAGAAACGAAGTTCGAGTTTTGAAAAACGGAGGGACAAGTTGTGACAGAAAATTAGAGGGAATGTTTGATTTAAAAGTTTTGAGAATTTTTTTGTTGGAAAGAAAAAATCCGGTTATTGACTTCTACAAATTGTTCAAAAAAATTATTGTTATTATTTTGCAAAAATGTTGCATGATAAGATGTCCATAGACATTAAGCTACGCATTTCATGCAATTAACATCAATTTAGTTTTCAGAGTACTTGGGGACTCAAACAGAAAATTCAAAAGCGTATTAAACATTTGGTAAGTAAAGATCTTCTGAAAACATGCATGAAATATAGAATTCCAGGTGGTTATCAGATCACTTACTATAAAGTTTATAATATACCAACAAAAGAAGAAATCAAACTACTTGTAAATAGAAAACACACCGAGCACATGTAATGCAGAAAAGTTGAGCAAACGACAATGCTGACACACGTTATCTGCAAAAAGTTTTGCGTAGCAAATGCAGCACCATGATGAATGAATAACTGATGTGTAAGAAGAACCTTGCTTGGTTGATGTAGCATTTTAATTCGTCGAGCCTCTTGAACCTCCTTCATTAACTCTTCGATGTCCTGGCATACAGACAGTGATTCTCAGAGTTTGAAGGAAACAGAATAAACAACATAAACTAATCATCTCCAAATAGCACATACGAGCTACTCCCTCCATCCCATCAAAATTGATACATTTGACTCGACACGGAGATCAAGAAATATTGTTGACTAGAGGGTAAAAATGTAAAGTAGGCATATAAGACAAAAATAGGTTTTTTTAAGTGAGAAGGGAAATGGAGGGTAATAAGGTAAAGTTTGTGTGAAAATGTTTTGTTTTTACGAAACGTATCAATTTTGCTGGGACAGCCAGAAAAGGAAAATGTATCAATTTTGTTGGGACGGACAGAGTACTTGATATTTTCAATTTAATTTGCATATGTTCTTTCTATCACAAGAAACCACAACCAATGTCCTGCTTTTCCTATCTGGCCCAACGACCAACACCCCGCTCCCTCAAGAAAAAAGGAAAATTTAGTATAAAACAAAATTTTTCTAGCCAGATGTTTCCAGGCACTGTTAGAAGTACTCCGTATAACTTAATGAGAATAAATACGAGATGGTCCATTCTGATACCGACAAGCTGATAGTAAGAAGACGAATTTTGAACAAAGAATAAAACCTGCGTTCCAGAAGCTCGGGATACGTGTTCATGTTCCTGAAGTGCTTCTTCAACTCTCTGAACTGCTGCCCTAGCACTCTCTATCTCAGCACGGGCAAAAGCCCTTTCCTCATCAACAAGCCTCTTTGCATCTTCGGAGGCCTAAAAACCAACATAATACAATGAAGATGACAATTCAGGTTAAGTAGAGATGTCCATACAGAGAAGCATTCTACAAAGGAGTCAAATCGTTATTAAGCAGCGTCAGTCTAAAGGCACAACCAAAAACAAAATCAATCAGAGAAACAATTAATCATATTTTCCAACCATGGAGTTTGCAAAAAGAAAAAAAGTACAGTAAAATAACAAATGGCCAACAGTTCTGCACTGTTTTTAACCATGCAACCAGCCAGGTATATAAGCAGAGTGTCAGACTGAAAATATCCAACTACCAAGATTAAACTTCGCCTTTCATATTTTGTTTTGAAGACTCTGACCAGGACGAAAAATATAAGTACCTCAAAAAGTTGAACTCCCATTTGCAGATACTTGAATTGCAATAAAGGTAAATTTGAAAATTGTACTAGGAAAAGAGATTAATTTCTACGTTCTTGGAAACCTAGAGGCAACATGCCAACATGCCGCAAAAACAATGGTTGCAGTCAGTAAATTTTTATATAAAAACAAGTTGGTGTTTTTTTTAAATGGGGGGAATTTTTGTGAAACAAAAAGTTTGAGGGAATGTTGGATTTTGAAAAATTTATGATATAAAGTTTGTGAAATAGGAATAAACGAACACAGCCAGTATTAAGAAACCTTGTTCAGACTTTAGAATCCCACACCTGCTTAAGAAAACTAGCGAGTTTCTTCACTTCCGTTTTTTCTTGGATCAACTCTCCTTCCCTTTGAGTCAATTGCACTGCCAAAGCTTCAACCTAGAGGGTCAACAATTATATCAGGTTTAGTTGTTGCTTCAAGTGTATATAGAAGAGGTGAAAATACTTTAGCATTTCAAGATGCAGTCGTATTTGTGTACCGAATAAAGTAAATTTGGATGAGGTGCTATTAAATTAGTTAAAGGAACAAACGCAAAAGTACCGAAAGATGATACAAGTACAAACCATGGAAATGGCTTCCTCTACATCATCCTTATTCCTGCCAGCCACACGCCCTCGCAAAGATTCCAATGCATCTCTAAGCTTCTTCAGAAGGACATGTTTTTCCAGTGAAGCAACCTCTTTGAGTTTAGCCTAAGTGAACAAAATGACAAGGCTCTACAGTCATAAATCCAGAAACTTTACAGACCGTGTGCTTCTCATGTATGAACAGAAATTTCATGCATCACAGGAAAAAGAAGAAAATCGATTAGACTCATATCTTAGCTTCAAACAAAATCTTAACACACTTTCCATAAAAAATGGAGTATTTTTTATTTGAGTAAAAAAAGAGAAACTTGAGAAGTAAACCATCCACAAACTAAAGCAGTGTAAGAAATTGGAATACAACAAGTAAAATGAATCCCTATAGGTATATATGGCAATAATTTTAATAATGAACACAGAAGTACAGAAGCTCGGGCAAAATTCTAGAACGGACACCGTCAAATGAAGCATATAAGTACCTCCTCGGACAATCTAGCAGCAGCGGCTAAACCTCTCTCAAATTTGCTTGCGAGGTCACGGACAGATAGGCGCTTCTGCTGCTCCAGCAATTGTGCAGTCTCCTGTGCAACAACTTCCTTCATGGACACTGCTTTATGATCATCAGGGCTATCAAGAACTTGGTTGTTAGCCCCAATCTTGTAATTGGGGAATTTACTGGAACCAAACACCACATCAGCAGACACATCTGAAACCGCCTCTCTTTTCATCATATCACCGAATTCTCGAGTCACTCTTGTCATCTTCAGAAACAAAGTACTCGCTCATTCACCAAACTGTGAAGTTAACAAAATCAGTCATCCAAAGCATTACTCCAACTTGATAAACAGGGTAGAGAAGTACAATCATTGAACAAAGGGATCTAATACATCAGCTCCAAATTGATAATGAAACTGATGCGGGTAAAATTTTGCCCAAAACAGCAAGCTTGAAATATTCCTCATTTTAACTAGTGTTCAGCAACCAAGACAGATATACATAGAAACAAAGA
>JBBYHH010448284.1:0-11443 GCA_038382905.1 Daphne laureola
TAAAGGAGAAGGTCAATTTCCAAAGAGCATGATCTCCCTCAACACTAAAGAAGAGGAATGATTCAATAGAAGAGAAGACATGTACTACATGATGACTAAATAGGACAAACAAGTATTTTTATATTCTGAGTCATCTTGTTCGAGTAGTTATCAACGCGTTGATCCTGTAGCAAAAAATAATAATATCTATTTAGAATATGGATCTCTTGTTAGAAGGTTAAAATATGAAAAGATCAATCTAGTGAAAGAAATGACAAGTTTACAAGAGAAAAATGAAGAGCTTTCAAAAGATTTAGCAAGATTTGTTGAAGGAGAAAATAAATTGAATCTACTGCTTGGTAATCAAAGAGTTGTCTATGACACAGATGGGATTGGTTATCAACTAGACAAGAAAAAAGTCATTTTTTAAAACAAGTATTCAAACACTACTCCCATCACTTGTCGTATCTGTCACAAGAAGTATCACTCAAACCAAGACTGTTTATTTAGAAATAGAAAATTCATTCCTAGTTTGAAACAAATTTGGATTATTAAAACTGATACTAACAAGTTTGGGACCAAGAAATGGGTTTCAAAGGTAAGTTGAGTTTATCAATGTGTTGATAGGTAGCAAGGAAGGAGACTTGGTACCTTGATAGTGGATGCTCAAGACATATGATAGGAGATAAACATAAGTTTTTCAGTCTTATGCCAAAAGAAGGTGGTACAGTTTCCTTTGGAGACAATATCAAAGGTAAAGTTGTCGGTGTTGGAAAGATTGGTAAGAATACTTCCTTCACCATCAACAACGTGTTGTGTTAGTTAAAGGCTTAATGTATAATCTGATCAGTATTAGTCAACTATGTGACACTTGTTATAAGGTAATCTTTGAACCAGAATTATGTCATGTAATTGACAAAGGCTCAAACAAAACCTTGTCTGTTGGTAGAAGATGTGGAAATGTCTATACTGTTGATTTTGATGACCTGTCTACATTCAATATCAAATGTTTCATTTCTGCTAACAAACATGAAGGTTGGCTATGGCACAAAAGACTTGGACATGCTAGCATGCATACCATCTCCAAGCTATCCAAAAAGAGCCTACGTGGATTGCTAAATCTGAGATTTACCAAAGACAGAGAATGTGAAGCTTGCATCAAAGGGAAGCAAACAAATGAAACCTTCAAAGCAAAGAACATGATATCCACATTAAGAGCTCTAGAGCTATTTCATATGGATCTCTTTGGACCCATTGATCCCACAAGCATAGGTGGAAAAAGATACTATCTAGTTATAGCTGATGAGTACACCAAATACAATTGGGTATTATTCTTAGCAAAGAAGAGTGAGACCTACAAGGAATTCAACTACTTTTGCAAAAGGGTTAAGAATACGAAAGGTAAAAAAATTATTTCCATCAGAAATGACAATGAAGGTGAGTTTGAGAATACTGATATGAATGTCCTTTGTTATTCACTTGGTATTACTCACAATTTTTCTGTTACAAGAAAACCTCAACAAAATGGGATTGTAGAAAGAAAGAACATGACCATAGCGGAGATGGTGAGGAAAATATTGAATGAGTACAATCTTCCAAAGTATTTTTGGGCTGAAGCAGTAAACACAGCCTACTACATACTCAACAGAGTCACCATCAGAGTTCAACTGGACAAAACACCTTATGAGCTGTGGAAAGGCAAGAAACCAGACATATCCTACTTCCACACTTTCAGCTGTAAGTGTTTTGTGCTCAATAATGATAAGAATAATCTTGGAAAGTTTGATGCCAATAATGATGAAGCTATATTCCTTGGTTACTCAACTAAAAGTAAAGCTTATAGAGTCTATAATAAGATCTCTTTAAAAGTTGACAAATCCATTCATATTATGTTTAGTGAGATTAACCCTCTATTAGAAGAGGAAGATATCTTCTTAGATGATGTTGGAATCTCAAACAAAGAAGAAACCAGAGCAGAACAACGCGTGATATCGATAATGATCAACACATTGATGAGAAAAGAGAAGAAACTCATGATAGCAATGCATAGCTATCTTCGCCCAAACCAGCTCAAAATGAAGACAAACAACATGAATAAGCAGAGGAAAGGGAACGAACATCAGCATGGAAGTTCAAACAGAGATCAAGCCATCCTAGAGAAAACATAATAGGTGATGTTACAAAGGGGGTATTAAGTAGATCTTCTTTGAGAAATCTATGTTGTTTTAAAGCTTTCCTCTCCCAAATAGAGCCCAAAGTTATTGATGATGCTCTAGCTGATGAGAATTGGATATTAGCCATGCAAGATGAGATAAACCAGTTTAAAAGGAATGATGTCTGGGAGTTGGTACCCAAACGCAAAGATCATTCCATCATTGGCACAAAGTGGGTCTTCGGAAATAAACTTGATGAGAAGGGTGTTGTGACAAGGAACAAAGCAAGGTTGGTTGCCAAAGGATACTCCCAGGAGAGGGTATTGACTTCGATGAGACATTTGCACTAGTAGCTTGGATGGAAGCCATCAGGATGCTCTGTACATTTGCATGCTTTCTAAACATCAAACTTTTTCAAATGGATGTGAAAAGTGCTTTTCTAAATGGGTTTATAAAAGAAGATGTCTTTGTAGAGCAACCACCTGGCTTTGAAGATCCTCATCATCTTGATCATTTTTATAAACTGAGAAAAGCTATGTATGGTCTAAAACAAGCTCCTAGAGCCTGGTATGACAGACTAAGAAACTTTCTAGTTGAACATGGGTTCAATAGAGGAAAAGTAGACACTATCCTATTTATAAAATCTACTAACTCTGATCTATTGTTAGTTCAGATCTATGTAGATGATATTATCTTTTGTTCTACTAATGATCTTCTATGAAAATAATTTTCTAAGCTAATGCAGGGAGAATTTGAGATGACTATGATGGGAAAACTCAACTTCTTTCTTGGTATGCAAATAGATTAGAAAGATGATGGAATATTCATCAACCAAGCTAAGTACACAAGGGAATTGCTAAAGAAGTTTGGCTATGCAAATGCCAAACCATGCCCTACTCCAATGAGCAACATGACTAAACTTGATGATGATTCTTTTGGTCAATGCGTTGATCAAAAGCTCTACAGAAGCATGATTCGATCATTGCTCTACCTCACATCAAGTAGACCAAGCATACTATTCAATGTCTGCATATGTGCTAGATTTCAAGAAAATCCCAAGGAGTCAGATCTGAAATGCGTCAAAAGAATCTTCAGATACCTAGTGGATATACCAGAACTGGGATTATGGTACCCCAAGGAGACTTCTTTTGATTTACATGGATACACTGACTCAGACTTTGGTGGAAGCAAAATTGACAGGAAATCAACAAGTGAAACCTGCCAATTCTTGGAAAATTTTCTCATATCATGGTTCTCAAGAAAACAAAACACTGTGGCATTCTCCACAACTGAAGTAGAATACATAGTTGTAGAAGCTGTGTAGCTCAAATCCTCTAGATGACTCAACAATTGAAGGATTATGGGCACAACTTACAAAATGTGCCAATCAGATGCGACAGTACAAGTGTCATTTGCCGTGCAAAGAATCATGTACATCATTCAAGAGAAAAACATAGAGAAGTGAGATATCACTTCTTCAGGGAGCATGTGGCAAATGAAGATGTAGCATTGGAATTCATTGACATAGCAAATCAGCTAGCATACTTCTTCACCAAGCCACTAAATGAAGAAAGGTTAAACTTCATCAGAAAAGAACTAGGTCTCAGCAATCCAAGGTGAAAGGTACACGTCACTAACCCCTTTGGAGTAGAAGACAAAAGATTATGAAAATCAATTTCATAATTACATAGTCTTATAAAATCCATAGTAGAAGTGTACAATCATTTAGTCCAAAGTATTTTCAAACCTTTTTTGTTGTTAAAACTGTTTTCAAAATCCAGTGCATCAGCCCATTGATGACACTTCTGTTTTAAAATAGCTTTCAAAATCTATTTGTTTTAAAATGGACACCATTTGTTTTTAGGTCCAAAATTTCTTTCTCTATTTCTAAAAGGATCTCTCTCAGTCGTTTCAGCAAAAACTTGGACTAAAGCACATACATTATGACTAAGGCAAACAAATTTTGTCGGTTGATCAACACATTGATACTCATCATATCAACATGTTGATAATTGTTATCTATAGAATTCACATTGACTCTTACATTAACTTTGTTGCTTTACTATTTTTTTAGGAAGTTGGGTTCCAAACCCTTTCTTTTATACATTCAAGCATGTCAGAATACGCATGACTTGTCAAACCCTTTAACAAGAATCTGTTTAGTAATTCACATAGGTTAATGACCAACTGTCAAAAGAAACACACTACACTTAGTCAATCAAGTCTGATATACTCATGCTCATTCAATCCATATGCATGTGAACACCCTATATGGTCTGCCTAATCATCAAAAGACAAAAGGGGAGAAATATGAATAGAGTTAAAATACATGTGTTGTTATTCGATTGCTCTGATACATGTTACACATCATCCATGAAATGAGTTGATCACTTCACTTATGTTCTATCATATACATCATTCATTAAATGAGTTGATCACTTCAATTCTATTAAATGAGTTGATCACTTCAATTATGTTCTATGTTATACATCATCCATGAAATGAGTTGATAACTTCAATTCTGAGAAAGCACATTCATGAAACTATCAATCTACTCACCTATATTCATGACTCATAAGTGTTATATATCACAAGGATACTAACTGTATCACTTGGTATTTATCAACACGTTGATAAGGGGAATATCAACGTGTTGATGATAACTTTGTAATACATTTAGTCCCACTTACACATCTTACATATGCACTCCTCTCATTTGTACTTTTTTTATGATAAAAAAAAGGAAGAGAAATATGTTCAAGAAGTAAGGAGGAGCTTGATCTTTTGATATAATGCAATTGAAATACCAATATCATTTTCCAAAAATATTTTTCTAAGGAGGAGAATACTTTCTAATGGGAGAATGTATTTAAATTTGCAAAAGATTTTTCAAAGCTCATCCTAAGGGGGAGCATACACTCTAAGATAAAAGTTTTGTCAAAACAACATTTCCAACGGGTTATTAAACTTTCTTGAAGCATTTTGTCATAATTAAAAGGTGGAGATTGTTGATTTTGTTGCCTCTAACTCCTTGTTTTGATGATTCCAAAATCTTGAGGACCATTTTGCAAAGTTTTGATAAACTTAGTGTCTTCACCAAGATTACTAGTTCTTGGTTGTGAAGATAAAAAAATGTTGGGATTAAAGTGAAAAATACTCAAAAGTACAAGAAATTATGTGTTTTAAGATGCATAATGAATATCTCGGCATATACATGTTTTAATCCAAATTCTTAATTAATGTGGACTTGTTTCTTAGTCACATTCATAGGAATTCGAAGATAAACGCTGGAGATGAAGAAGATGGAAACTATCAATTGATTGCTCCATCAAATCCTGAAGAATTCAGATTGCAAAGAGGCAATCAACTCAGAAAAGGAAAGAAATCAGAAAAGCATGTGATGTAGTGAGCATCAACGCATTGATGGCCAGATGTTCAAAATACAAGCTTCACGTTTCACAAGCCATGAAGCATTCAATCATGAAGTCATCCACTCCACTACTGAGCTACAACAATGAGAGAAGACATTCAAGGTTGAAGCTCTCAAGAAAGATTAAGATTGAAGAAGAAAATGCATCAAGTTGCTGAAGCCAATCTTCATCAACGCATTGATGAAAGATGACAGAAATCTAAAACGATTCCCAACATCTAGAAATCAATCAGCCAACATTCAAAAAGCTCCAAAATGGAAAGATTTCATACGCAATAGAAGATCTGGAGATGCTCCTATCCATCTACACACACTCTGGAGCCTATAAAAGAAGAAGAAGGAGGAAAAAAGAAGAGATGTCAATCTGTACATTCTGATCATTCTATGAATACTCTTCATTCTCCTACTTACTCATATAGATCAAAACACACTCTCGAGCTATCATTCACAAAGATTCAAGCAATTAAAAGATCATCAACATCAGCTTTGCCTACACCAGAGAGTGTTTCAACAGAAAAGCCTTTTATTCTACATCTAGTATTGTAAAAGGTTTTCTCTCTTGCGCTTATATTGATCAACTTCATTAGTTGGTGGTGTTAGACCAATTCTACATCACTGATTAAGTGAAACTTCCCAAGGAAGAGGAAGGTTGATAGTCTGTTCTATCAACGCATTGATCATAGTTCTATTGTCATCACGCAAAGTCCTATTACTCAGGCAACCTCGGTGTAAAGTTCTGTGTGTCAGGCAGCCATTGACAAAGTCCTGTTAGTCATGCAATTTGTGAAGTTTTATTAGTCAAGGAATTGGTAAAGTCCTCTTAGTCAGGTATTAGGGGTAAAGTCCTGTGTGTGAGGAGGTGTTAGTGAAGTCTAGTGTGTTAGGCAATCTCTGTATAAGCCCTGTGTGTTAGGCCTCAGTTCTAGTGGAGTAACTCTCAAGTTTGTCTTGAGGAGAGGATGTAGGTCAAGTTGACCGAACCTCTATAAATCTATGTGTCTTTCACTCTTCCTTACAACTCTTATTTGTGCTACCATCAACGTGTTGATACTTTGTTGCTGCAAGTATATTCAACTTTGATCTATCAACGTTGATCTAAGGGTTTTTTGTTGCAAAGCCAAAAGGTTTTAAACTTGTTTTAAAGCCAATTCACCCCCTCTTGGCCATATATGGGTCTTTAATTGGTACTAGAGCAGGTTTCTTTTTAAGAATCTTGCGATTTAAAGATAAGATCAGATGGCCAACACATCAATGTATGAAGGATAGAGCACAACCAAGCCTCCACTCTTTGATGCAACAAATTTCAACTGGTGGAAGAACAAGATCAAGATTCACATCTAATCCATTGACTTCGCTATCTAGAGATGCATCATCATAGGAAACCAAATTCCTACAAAGAAGAATGAAGAAGGAATTGAAGTTCCAAAGAAGTACACTGAATATGCTAGAGAAGATGATCATATCTGAACACTCAATCCCAAAACTATCAACATTCTCTACTGTACAATGACTCCTGATCATTACAATGTTATTTCCTCATGTGACAGTGCTCATGACATGTGGAACAAGCTATTAATCACAAATGAATGAACTGCCTAAGTCAAGGACACCAAGAAACATATGCTGGTGAGAGTATATGTGCTATTCACAATGGAGCCCAAGGAGAGCATTGAACACATGTTCAAGAGGTTCAACGAGATTCTTACACCTCTCAAGCGACTGGAAAAATCTTACACAAATGAAGAGCTAGTCAAGAAGATCCTCTAGAGTGTGCCTCCTAGCTAAAAGACCATTGTAGAAGCAATCAATGAAGGTGGAAGACTGGGAACACTCATTGTAGATGAGTTATTTGGCAAACTTCTCACCTATAAGATGAAAGAAAAGGAGGAAGAAAGAATCCTCAATAAGGGAAAGAACATAGCCCTAAAAGTCCAAGAACATCCTCAATAAGATAGAGAGGATAGTGAAGATGAAGTTGCTCTCATTGAAAAGAAATTCAGAAAATACTTCAAGATGAAGAGCGGAGACAGTGACAGGAAAAAGAAAGATGGAAGGAACCCTTCAAAAGTACCAATCTGTTACAAATGCAATGAAAGAGGACACATAGCTCCTGATTGCCCTCAACATGAAGAAAAGAAGAAGAAGAAGGATAACAGACCCTTCAAGAAGAAAACAAGACACAAGATGATGGGTGTCTGGAGTGGCAGTGATGGTTCATAAAATGAATCATCATCAGATGGAGAAAATGAAGCAGACATCTGCTTCATAGCCAAAGAAGATGATGAGGAATCCATCTACTCAACCTCAAGTTTATCAAGCACATATAGCTAATATCAATGAGTTGATGACCATGAAGATAAGGTAACTAAACTTACTCAAATCTATCAAGAGTATGAGTCCTTAGTATTTAGACTAAAATCTGAAAAGAATAATCTTCTAAAAGAGGTGGCAAGTTTAAAGGCTAAAAATGAGAAGCTTTCAACTAATTTGAAAAAGCTTGCTGGTAGTGAGAAAAACTTAAATCTCTTATTAGGAAATCAAAGAACTATTTTTAACAAAGAAAGTCTTGGTTACCAAACAAAGAAGAAGCAAGTACTTTTAAAAAATAAGTTTCAAAAAGTCACTTATGTCACTTGGCAAGTCTGTCATAGGAAAGGACATTCATCAACATGCTGTTTGTTTAGGAATAAGAGAATTATGGAGGGTGTACTACAAGTCTAGGTAATTAAGAAGATCCCTAACAAGGGAGGACCCAAAGGTTGTGTTCCTAAAGAGAGTTAACTTCTCTTCAAGATGAAGGGAGTAAGAAGGGAGAACGAGACTCAAACAGGACCTGAGTCATTAGTTGTTCATTTCACAAGTAACAACTTACCTTTTTTCTTGCTTAGTAGTAGTTATTTTATGTTTTAAGATACTATATATGCTAATAACCATAAGTCATAGAAAGGTAAATCTGTGTTACATGTATAATACATGAACACAGACTGTCTATCAATGCGTTGATGGTAGGTTATCAGAAGCTGTTCATTCAAGCACATGATGATTTCAAGACAACAAAGCATATTGAGTTGAATTCTGATGTTCATCATGTAGAATTATACTTTGGGGAATCGAAAAGTTTGCAGAAAAGGCTTGCTTAGAAAGTAAAACCCCAAGGTAAGTAAACTTGTGTGCAATGCATGAATGGATATTAAAATTGTATATTATGGAAATCACTTTCATAATTATACAATTTAGTTTGTCCATTAATTAATGTGCTAGATTATACAAGACATTAAGGGAATTAAGGGATTAAACTATGGTTAAAAGGAAAAAATGTAGAAGGTTGAAGAGGTTATCAACACGTTGATAACAAACTCAACGGATAGAATTTCTACCGTTGAAATTTTCTTACTGTTGAAGAAAACTATCCAAAATGGTAGAAATTCCTTCACCCCTAACCTATAAAAAACTGTCCGTTCGAGAAGGAAGAGTAATCCCAATCTTCTTCTACCTTGAAAGCAATCAAGTTGATATACTTTCATTTCTAAAATCCTTAAGATCCGCTCCTTTCTCTCTCAGTCTCTATATATTCTCAATAAAAGAGGCATTCTCTCAAGCCTAAACTCTTCTCAGACCTTTTCTTCTCAATCTCTAGCCTGCAAAGTTCTCCTCAATGGCTGATTCACAAGAGATCATCAATCAAGTGATGGTCTCTCTTTCTCAAACCCAAGAATAGATACCATAAGAGGTAGCACGAATCTTGGTGCATCCTCCATCTCCTCCCATTCTTCGTATCATCACCCCAGAGCCACAGACTCAAATGGAAAGTCATAAAGAGGAAGGCCCGATCCCTGAATAGGACACTAAAAACCAACATGTTGATGCCTTAGCAGATTAACGCGTTGATGACTCCTCTTCTGATGAAGATGCCTAGAGTATGGAAGATGATGATGAAGTCTGGGTGCCAATGAAAGTTCCAGAAGACATGAGGGTGATCTTAGGCCTAATGCACACTTTTGAGGACCTAGCTAGTGAAGGGCTCTGCACAAAGGAATTTTTGGATGAGTTCTTCCCTCGCCCTTCAGCATATAGAGAAGAGATAGAAGCCATAAATGCATAAGTAAATTACTTCTCTGAGCTAGAAGTAATGTCTGCAGGTGAAAATCCCAAATATGTCTAGGGTATTCTAGGACCAATGAAGGAGATGAAGGAACAAGGGTTCTCTCTCAAAGAAATATGTGACAAATTCTTCCCTCTTTCTAAGGAAGAAAAACATGGAGAACCTTTCTCAGTCAAATCAGCAGGAAAGAGGACTAGACCTCAAGATGGACAGTCACCAGTGCAAACGAAAGAGAAGAAGCAGGAAAATGGGAAGGACCTTCTAGAAATCACTTAGGTTCAGAGAATGAAGCCCTTAAGGCCAAATTCTCCATGAGCATCACTCATATTTACCAACCTGAGCCAAGCTTCAGCCTAAAGCTTCACCTTGACCTATCTCTGAAGTAAAATCAATCAATTGAGGAACCTAGAGAAAGCTAGGACTTTTAGTTCTCTGTAGTCTAGTCTAATAATTAGCCTTCTGGGTTGTATTCTGGTTTATTTTCTTTTATCTCTCTTGCTCCTGCCTAGTTATGTCAATAACACTACATTAGGTTGACTATATCAACTAAAATTTTGTCAGATTAATATATATATATATATATATATATTCAATTCAATATTCATGTATTTGTTTAATCTCTATCTATTGGATCTGTCAAATGTGTTGATCAACATGTTGATGATTGTTATCTGTAGAATTCACATTGACTCATGCAATAACTTTGTTGCTTTACTGTTTTGTTAGAAGTTGGGGTTCGAAACCTTTTTTTTATACATTCAAGCATGTCAGAGTACGCATGACTTATGAAACCCTTTAACATCAAAATGCTTAGTAATTCACATAGGTTAACGATCACTTTCATTAGATTACTTGATCACACCGCACTTAGTAAAATAAGTCTGATATACTCATGCCTTTAAAAAAAAAGTCTGATATACTCATTTGAAGACTCTATATGATCTGACTAAGCATCAAAAGGAAAAAGGGGAGAACTGTAAATGAATTGATATGCATGTGTTGATATATGATTGCTCTAATACATGTTATAATTCATCCATTAAATGAGTTGATCACTTCAATTCTGATGTATGACATACATCATTCATGAAATGAGTTGATCACTTCAATTTTAATATATGATATACGTCATTCATGAAATGAGTTGATTCTGAGCATACCTATTCATGAAATTATTAAACTACTCACCTCTATTGATGACTCATAAGTGTTAAATATCACAAGGATACTAACTGCATCACTTGGTGGTTATCAACACGTTTATAAGAGGAATATCAACACATTGATGATAATTTTGTAATACAATTAGTCTCACTTACATGTCTTACATATATACTCCACTTGTTTAGACCTTTTTTATTATAACAAAAAAGGGAGAACTATGTTCAAGAAGTAAGAGGGAGTTTGATCTTTTGATATAATGCAATTGAAATCCCAATATCTTTTTCCAAAACTATTTTTCTAAGGGGGAGAATACTTTCTAATGGGACAATGTATTTAAGTTTGCAAAGGTTTTTTCAAAGCTCATCATAAGGGGGAGCATATACACTAAGATAAAAGTTTTGTCAAAACATAATTTCAAACGGGTTATCAAAACATCTTGAAGTGTTTTTTCATCATCAAAATCGAGGAGATTGTTGACTTTGTTGCCTCCAACAACTTGTTTTGATAATTCCAAAATCTTAAAGAGCATTTTGAAAAGTTTTGATAAACTTAGTGTCTTCACCAAGATTAATAGTTCTTGGTTGTGAACATAAAAGATGTTAGGATTAAAGTGTA
>JBBYHH010448395.1:0-11443 GCA_038382905.1 Daphne laureola
TCGAGGATCGATTCATTCGATCCAATCTTCATCGTTCCCCTTTTCACACTGGGGCGCGACTGAGAAGACAGAAGGGAGGCAACGGTGAGGTCGGCAACGCAACGGCGGAGATGGCGATGGGAGATGGAAAGCACGGCGTACTGGTGATGTCTACTGTGTATTTTCACCTTTCATCGTGAATTTTCAATTTTTCACTTTTATAGTGATTTAGCGAGGTCCGAATAACTTTGTGTGAGAAATTTGAAAACTCACCGTGATTTAATTGAGGTGGGAAAAAAAAAAATCACCCAAAAAAATCTATGTTTGAAGCCGCGTATTGTTGGGATCAGGTGCGGTATGGTGATGATGAGATGTACTCTCTTTAGGCTTTTTTGAATTATTAATAAGACCCTGTTTAGGTTGTAACATAATATCTAAATTTGAATTCTTATGTGATATTGCTCTCACTTTGTCCATTTTCTCTAAAATGTTATTAGGTGCTGAGGATTAGATGGTCCTCTGTCTTCTATGTTGAAAGCATAGCAAGAGTAAAAAAAGCTTTCTTTAAGTGGTCTGTTGCTTTACGAGTTACGGATTGCGGATCAATTCTTTGTGCAGTGGCGGCAGCTTCAGCAAAAGTATCCTCGTGCTCATTATGTTGGTTGTCTAATGTGATTCCACTCTTCCACTAACCAGTACAGTCACTAGAACCTCAAAAATGATGTTCAAAAATCATGTGCGATGTGTTTTCTTAACTGCATATACAGTTATTTGCTAATATCATTCATGTTTGGTGCAAGACTATTGGTTAACCGTGTGACAAGAATTGAGTTGAGACATTTACCTGGTTACTAAATTTTGTGACCTTTTACTGCTTTCCCTCAATGCTTCAGACTATTGTTCTGAGAGTAACTTGCTGGACAGGATATGCTTTTATCTTTCTTATTAAAAAAGTTTAGGCTGTGTTGATGAAGGGAGGAAATATGAAAATATATCATATTATTTTCCTTTTTATTTGATACGGTTAATAGGACTAGGTAGTGAGAACGGTTGTGGTTATAAGGGGTCTGTGAACCGAAAATTGAGGATAAAATAAGTGAAAAGGGTATTCGAACAAGGTTTAGTCTAAAGTGTGTCGCTGCTTAAATTATGCTTACTGTTCAAGTGCATTTTATTTTAAAAATGTCATTCCTCCTCTTCTCTTACTTTTTATGTCACCGGATTTTCACGAACCACCACTCTCCACCTCTCACCTCTAGCCTTTCACCACTGTAACTCCTCCTATAAGGATCGGCGGGCCGTTAGAAACTCGGTGGTAATCTCCTCCTCCATCAACACTCACCAAAGACCAATAATTGTAATAGATCCGTTCGGACGACCCTCTATCCGACCCGACGAAATCCACCAACCAAGACGGTAATTGACCCCGCCGGAGCTGTCAATCTCTTTCTCAATCGTTGACGCTTCATTCCCAACCATTTCCTGAGCCGAACCATGAAAATTTATCATATGCCCTGAAACTGCAACCTGTTGCAGACGATAAACTTATGATGCCCTTACATACCATTATGATGTCCTTTCGACTCATTATGATGCTCCATTTTATAAAATTGATGTATCCACGAATTGCATACAAATATTACTCAAAATCTATCATGATGAACTTAATAATGTCAATTAGTGATGAATTGGAAGAATATCAGCTGAAGTAGATGGAAGAATATAATTTTTCAACGAAACAAGCATCACATTGCATCTCAAAAACATAATTTCGCATAGAAGCATCATTTGATGCATGGAGTGCATCATTTTTTTGCTAGGAGTGCATCGTCTGAGTTCATCATTCAGGAGAGGAAGTGCATCATGTATGAGCTGGAATGCATCATTAGTGGAAAAAAGTACATCATGTTTGTAACAAAGAACATCATAATGGGAAATGAGAGCATCACTCTAGTACCCAATCGGATCATTTTAAAAAATTGAAGAAAATAACTACATCATTAAGTCATCAGAACGAGTGCATCATTCTTGTAAGGGAGAGCATCATAGTTCAACATGATTACATCATTGTGGTCACTAAAGGCATCATTCTGGGAGGTTGAAAAAAATGAGTGCATCATTATGTTAGCAGAACGAGTGCATCATTTTTGTAAGGTAGCGTATCATAATTGAAAACAAGAGCATCATTCTTGACATCAAGCGCATCATTTTGAACTGAGAGATCATACTTTATCCAATAGTGAAGAGCATCATTTTAAGTGCTAAACTCACCATACTTAACCAACGGGACATCATATTAAGCACAACGAGCATCAGTTTGAGAACTCCATCATTTTGTAAGGTTTCAGAAAAAGGGTGCATAATTAATTCATCAGAACGTGTGCATCATGTTTGTAAGGTAAAGCTTCATAGTGTAACGAGAGTGCATCGTTGTGGTCACCAAAAACATCATTTTGGGAGATTTAAGAAAATGAGTGCATCATTAAGGCCTCAGAACAAATTCATCATTTTTGTGAGGTGGAGCATCGTACTTGAAACAACGAGCATCATTCGTGACACAAAGAGCATCATTTTTAACCAATACATCATACTTTGTCTAATAATGAAGAGCATAATAATTTTACAGAAGCGCATCATTCGTGACACCAAGCTCATCATCTTAAATCAAGATATCATACTTTGTCAACAAGTGTATCACTGTGTTCTGTAGAATAAAATGTTTGCATCAGAGTCATTAGAACGAGCACATCATAATTTCGCATAAGTGCATCATATTTCTTCGGAAACGCATCATACTGTTGTTTAAGAGCATCACTTTGGGCGATTGAACAAATGCGTCACGCCGGTGGTTTTTGTCACCGGAGGAAGGCCGGAGGTTGATTTTGTTGCTATTTTTGTTGAATTTGTGAAGAATGAAGGTCGATCGGCTTGATTCCTCTCTAATTTCGTTGTTGCACGCTGAAGGAAGGATGGATCGTGGTAGATCGCACGATTCTGGAGTCGTCACCGAGAAACACGGCGTGTTGGCAGAGTCGTGTTTTTATGTATTTCTTTCTTCCTTCTTTTATCTAGAGGCACACATGGTGTGCCATAGGCACAACGTATCTACACTCTAAGCAGTGGAGGAATGCTAGGTTAATTTTACCTTTTTGTAACTTTTACTCCCTCTGTCCCATAATGTTTGCACCCATTAAGTTGACAGGCATATTAGGAAGAGTAGTTGACTGGTAATGATTTTGCGGTTTTACCTTTGCCCCAAATCTTAACTCTCCTCTCTCCTGCTCTCAAGACCATAGTAAGCTCATACAAAATTGATTCCCAACGCCTGACACCACCGTCATTGCCGTCGGTGCCATAATCCCCAACTGACGTCACCTACATCTTCCCTTCATCTACGACCTCTGATCCCCTGCCGACCCCAACACCTCCACTTTCCACAACTTTATCGCCTTGATAACCCGCACGAACAGCTTCCATGTTAGATTCACACAGTTCAATCGCCTGGAATGTGAATAGATCTACATATGTTTTTGGTTTTTTTATATGAATCTGTGTTTGCATCTATTTTTTCTTTTTTGCTATGGATCTATTTTTGCTTTTTTGATCTGGACCTTGTTATCATCACTGGAGCAAATCTGGAGCTGTGAGCTGATATAGATATAACTCAAACAACGATTCAATTCAAACAAATCTATGGTAATCAATTCTGAAATCAACAGATCCGATTACAGCCCCAAAAACAGAGTCTAAGTCAATAACAATAGAGAAAGATAAGAAAAGTAGCTTCGATCCATAGAGGGAAGCCCCACGCACCAGAGATATTTGCGTACCTGGAAGTAACGCAGCTTAGATCAGAATTTGTAGCTGAACCTTAAAGGTAAAGCAAGACGAGCTGAGAAGGAACTTACAACATGAATTCAGCATGATGCCCCCATCTGAGAATAACCGTTCAGTTGTATCCTTCTAAACGACGCCGCTTAGCTGACTATAAAATGATGTGTTTTATAAACGAGTGTCCATACCTTACTTTCATTGCAGTTTACCCCTCCAACTTTCCCATTTGTTACTATCTGGTCCTTCCCTCCTTCAGTCTGTAACAAACCCTTCCCCTTAAATGGTGCTTGTCCTCAAGCACCTTAAATAGCGAAGTTTGGGAATCATTTTTGGAAGGCTTCCAGCTCCTCCCATGTGGCACCCTCTGAGCCTGCATTGGACCACTGCACTAGCATTATGGTAATCACTTTATTACCCTTTTTAGCAATCTTTTTGTCCAAGATCAAGGTTGGCTTTGGGACCTCCTGTACTTCCTCGATAGCTGGAAGTATCCCCTGCACTATGTTGTTCCCCAATTTCTTCTTAGGCAAGGAGATATGGAACACGTCATGAATTTTTGCTTCTGGAGGTAACCTCAACTTGTAGGCTACTTCACCTACCATTTTTATGACTTGAAACGGGCCATAGTACCTTGCAACCAATTTATGATCCACTCCACCTCTCACTGTAGTTTGGCGATACTTATGCAGTTTTAAATAAACCCAGTCATTCACTTCAAATGATCTTTCTGACCTTTTCTGATCAGCATAAAATTTCATTCAAGTTTGTACCTTCTTCAAATGATCTCTTAGGTACTAGATCACCTTTTCCCGGGCTTCCAAGCTTCTATCCACTCTGTCCATGGTGGATTGCCCTGCTAGATATGGTAGGTAAATAGGTGGTTGCTGGCCATAGAGTGCTTCATAGGGGTTAACTGTATAGCAGTCTAGAACGAGGTGTTATATCACCATTCCGCGAGATGTAGCCATTGCATCTACCTGTGAGGGAAGTCCCCTGTCATGCATCTCAAATAAGCTTCCACACTTATGTTCACAACTTTTGTTTGACCGTTAGTTTGTGGATGGTAGCTGGTGGACAGTTTGAGATCTACTCTCAATTGTTTCATCAACTCTTGCCAAAAGGTACTAACAAAAACTGACCCGCTATCACTGATAATATCATATGGAATTCTGTGTAGTTTGTAGATATTTTCCATGAATGCCTTGGCCACTGTGATGGCGTTGTATGGATGTGAAAGATCTATGAAATGAGCATACTTGCTCAGCCTATCCACCACCACTAAAATCACTTCTTTTCCTTCAGATTTAGGGAGGGATTCTATGAAATCCATAGAGATATTGTACCATACTTGTTGTGGGATGGGTAGTGGTTGCAGAAGCCTTGGGTAGGCACAGTTTTCACTTTTATATCTTTGGAAAACATCACACTCCTTGATGAAATCTGATATATTTTTTTGACATTCCCTTCCAATAACAGAATTGACCCAGTCTCTTCCTTGTGGCATCTCTCCCTGAGTGACCTCCACTGGCACCTTCATGAATCAGATGGATAATTTTAGTTCTGAGGTGGACATCATTCCCTACTACCCATTTGCCATTTATGCTCAATCCCTGAGATTCATACAATATTTTGGGTGAGAGCCATTGTCCTGTGTCTTTTCATGTATAATCTTCTGTAGAGCAAGATATTTGTTCACACTTTCTTTGATTTCTTGTAGTAGGGGTGATGTGACAGTGATCATAGAAGCACCAACTGGTTGATGAGCTACCCTGGAGAGAGCATCTACAGCTAGATTCTCTTTCCCCTTCCTATAATGAACTTCATAATCATAAGGCTGCAATTTCATAATAAATTCTTGCCGCAGGGGTGTTAGTATCCTCTGCTCCATGAGGAATTTCAGACTTTGATGATCAGTCTTGATGATAAATCTCTGGCCTAAGAGGTAAAGCCTCCACTTTTCCACTGCAAACACTAGGGCTACAAACTCCTTCTCATAAGTGGAAAGGGTCTGGTGTTAGGGGGCCAAGGCTTTGCTGATATAAGTTATAGGGTGACCCTTTTGCTGCAGTACTGCCCCAATACCATCTCTTAAAGCATATGTTTCAACAATGAATTGCTCCTTAAAATCTGACAGTGCTAACACTGGTGCTGTAGCTAGAGCTTCCTTGAACTTTTTAAAAGCTGCCTCAGCCTCAGGGTTCCATCCAAATGCATCTTTCCTCAATAAGTTAGTTAAGGGTTTGCTGATCATACCATAATGTTGTATGAACCTTCTATAATAACCTGTCAGCTCCAAGAACCCTCTCAATTGCTTCAACTTGCTAGGTTTGGGCCAATCTTGCATTGCAGACACCTTCTTTGGGTCAGTGGCTACCCTTGCTCTGGATATAACATGCCCCAAATACTCTACTTGAGTCACTCCAAAGTCACACTTTGATTTTTTTATGAGTAGTGAATTCTGATGCAGGATGTTCAAGGCAGATTGCACATGGGCTAAATGTGAGTCTCAATCCACACTACAGATGAGGATGTCATCAAAAAATACCAGGAGGTATTTCCTCAGGTAGGGTTGGAAGATCTTATTCATCAAAGCCTGAAATATTGAGGGTGCATTGGTGAGGCCGAATGGCATCACTAGGAACTCATAGTGACCTTGATGAGATTTGAATGTTGTTTTCTCTATATCCTCTCCATGCATTCTGATTTGATGATATCCCGAACATAAATCCAGCTTAGTGTAAAACTGAGATCCATGAAGCTCATCTAGAAGCTCTTCTATCACTAGGATTGAGAATTTATCCTTAATGGTGGCTTTGTTAAGTTCTCGATAATCCACACACAACCTCCAACTCCCATCTTTCTTCTTAACTAGGACTATGGGTGATGAGAAGGGGCTTTGGCTAGGCCTGATAATGCCTGCTCCCAACATTTCTTTCACCATTCTTTCGATTGCATCTTTTTGCAAAGCTGGATATCTGTATGGTCTAACGTTGATGGGGCTCTTCCCTGGCAACAGATTGATGTGGTGGTCCAGGTTGTGTTCAGGTGGTAACTATGTAGGTTCCTTAAATAGCTCTTTATAGGTATCAAGTAGGGATGTCATCTCCTTGGGAACTTGTAGTTGAGACACTGATGCCCTCTTACACTCCACAGAACATCCTCCAGCTTCCAGAATTTGTATGTTGTATGCCTCGGAACCCTGTTGCAACAGTTTGTCAACTTTATGTGGTTTCATGGTTTGCTGGTATAGTTGGTTGGCACCCCTCAAGAATCTCTTCTTGCCGTTGAACTTGAATGTCAGAGTTGAGTTCTTAGTGTCCCAAGTGATTGGACCAATAGCATCTCACCATTGACACCCTAAAATCATGTCACAACCACCTAACTTCATCACAAAAATATTGTCCTTAAACTCTATGTCATGTATTTTCCAATTGAAACTTTGAATAAATTCCAATCTGCCAGACATTCGACCATCTGCAACTGATACTCCTAAGTTAGGTAAGTGTTCAAACTCATAACCATTTTTTATAGCCCATTCTTCACTTAAGAAGTTATGAGTACTGCCAGAGTCCATCAATATATTTACCTTCTTCTTCCCTTCCAAGCCTCTAACTATAATGGTTTTGTGGTTGTGGATTCCAGTGAAGGCATGGATTGAAATGGTTGGTGACTCCTTCGGTTGAGCAGTCTCATCATCATCCTGATCCTCTTCACTCGAGCTGTATTCCTCCATCACTAGCTCTATTCTGTGTGCTTGACCTTTCTTGCACTTGTGTCCTGGTTCCCATTTCTCATCACAAGAGAAACACTCCTTACGAGCCCTTTTTTCATCTAACTCCTTATCCGTTAGTTTTCTTAATGGTTTGCCATTGGGATGATCCCTACTCTTCCCTCCTGGAATGAACCTGTTGTTTTGGTATTTCACTGGTTCCTTAACTAACTTATCCTTCCTTGGCGTCCTGTTGACACCTTCTTGGAGTTGAGCAAAGTGTTGGGTCTCATTTAGATCGGTTGGCCTCATTGCTCCAACTCTCGGTTTGAGTTCACTGTCCAGACCTCTCATAAACATACCAGCCATCACGTCTTTAGAGAGTCTGCCCACTTTGGTGAGGAGAGTGTCAAAGGCATCCCTGTAACTCCTGCACTGTACCCGTTTGTTTCAGATTCTTGAGTTCCTCGATAGGTGATTCATGTTTGAGGATGAATCTGTTCCTTAGATGCTCGCAGTACTCCCATGTCACTGTTGCTCTTCCCAAAAAATCTCGCATGAAACGTTTGTGCCAATGAAGTGCGGGACCCTCAAAGTGAATCACGGTGAGCTGAATTATTCTGTTATCTGGGGTTATTTCAAGATCGAATAACGAATTGCAATGAAACATCCACCCATCTACATCCTCCTCCCAGAAGTGAGGGAAATCCACCTTGCTCAGACGGGTGTTGTTCATCACCCCTAGATCTGGCATTCGAGCTGTTGCTCATCCATTATGAGGTTCCTCATTCCTCACTAGGACATGCCTCTCGGCGAGGAGATCGGTAAAACAGGCAAATTGTTCTGCACTGTTCTGAATGATCATCGCACGAAGCCTCTCTTCCATTTCTCGAACATCATTCCCGATCTTCTCCTCCAATTTTTTTCTGAACTCAACCAAGCGAGTGTGCTCAGCCATTGTCAGGTACGAAGATCCTGCTCTAATACCAAATGATATAGATATAACTCAAACAACGATTCAATTCGAACAGATCTATGGTAATCAATTCCGAAATCAACAGATCCGATTACAACCCAAAAAACAGAGTCTAAGTCAATAACAATAGAGAAATATAACAAGAGTAGCTTTGATCCATAGAGGGAAGCTCCACGTACCAGAGATACTTGCGTACCTGGAAGTAATGTAGCTTAAATCAGAATTCGCAGCTGAACCTTAAAGGTAAAGTAAGACGAACTAAGAAGGAACTTACAACATGAATTCAGCATGATGATCCCAGCTGAGAATAGTCGTTATATACTTTAGTTGTATCCTTCTAAACGACGCCGCTCAGGTGATTATAAAACGATGTGTTTTATAAACGAGTGCTCATACCTTACTTTCATTGCGGTTTCCCCCTCCAACTTTCCCATTTGTTACTATCTAGTCCTTCTCTCCTTCGATCTGTAACACGAGCACCAACAAGACTTTGTGTTGTATCAACAAAAAAACCCAGACTTCATGTATAGGTAGCTCATGAACTAATAAGACCCAATCTGATTTTTCAAACAAGAAATTAATTAGTCACCGTAGGAAAGTAAGTAATTTGGAAATGTTTGATGAAGCTGTGTTAGAATTATTCAGATCTATGTTTGCTTTTTATTGAGACGAAGAAGATGAACAGAAGAGGAAAAGGAATCAGACAGAGCAGGTACAGGGGTAAGGGAGTATTTGTGTATTTTAGTTATTTTTTTTTGTAATTAAATAGTTTTTTAATAAAAGAGATTTGAAGGATAAAAAAATAAATATGATAGATAAAACCTTCTTTCATAGGAAATGAAACCATCTCTGTGGGATTCCAAAAATGGAATATAGTGCAAACTATGGGAGAGAGTGATTATTTGTTTAGTATGTCGTTATGAACAGTACACTTCGTCGTTTTGTGACTTTTGTTTTTTTCTTCTGTTTTGCGTTTTTTTTTTTTTTTTTTGTGTGGCTTTACTATACGTGTATCTTTTTCTTTTTATGGTTTTTATATATTGATTCTTGATTTTTTTTATTTAATATAATATATTTGTTCTCCAATTGCTATATTTTGTTAAATTTTCATATATTACATGTCCTCATTTTCTCTTAATTACGTAAATAATTATTTTTTTTTATAATGTTATATATTCTCAATCATTTAACATAAGAATATTTAGTTGTAATTTTAATTTTTTTACCTCAGATACTTAAATAAATGTGAAAAGTTTATATGACCAGTTATAGTAAAATTTGAAAATTTGAATTATTTATTAGAAAATTGATCGTGTTACAAAAGTTAAAATGTCTAAATATGATTCTTTTTATGATATTCATTTTTCATAAGTTATCAAATGAAAAATTTATGATAACATTCACCAACAAATTTTTTACTTTATTCATAGAAAAATAAATATTCTAAATTTTGGAATTTTCATTAATTATTTTAATTATTTTAATTATTTTAATTTTTTCATTGTCTCCGTCATAGAGCGGTTGGGAAAGAAAATTAGAAAGATAAACATTTACAAATTAAGGATAAATGGTAAAATAATAAAACACATCTACTGTCAAAACCCTACGGGCCTTCATAATGATAAATATAAAAATATATTTCTAGATTTTCATCCAGCTCCACTTAGCCTTAGAGAAGGATCCGGAAAAGAGTTTTTTTTTTTTTAAATGGTTGTACTTTACATAATATGTGTAATTTTGTTTTTATTTACTCATATATGGGGTACTTTTTTGTTTTTGCGCCCTGCTGGCTTCCACTTAACCAAATTTCGTTGTCATCAAAAGAGAAAAATAACTTATACTCTCCGTGTCTTTGAGGAAAACAACTTTTTAAGGCTTGTTTTCTCATTATGAACACATAAATCATCTTCTTCAACAATTCATTGAGTTCCATCTTCTTATGTATTTATTTGGAGCATGAAACTCAGCCTCCACCATTTTACATATTTTTGTGACAGAATGACGCTTCCTTCTCACGATAATGTTTGCAATTCATCCTCCACATTCAAGGTTTTGCACCAAAATCTTCGACCGTTACTCTTCCTCAGACGATGATGTAAATGGTTCACAATTCCTTGATTCCGTCGATCAGTCACCGTGATTGTATGAATCAATTCCTCGACTGCAAGCTCAACTGCAAGTAAAACTTTTTTGCCATCGCCAACAAGGGTCCCTCTCTGCCGTAGGAGATAGTTTTGAGGGGTGGAGGTCACGGGTTTTCAGGCCACCTAATCTAAAGTGCAGTACATCCTAACCGCCCTCCTAGCCTCGATGTTCGTCCCATCAAAAGCTACTTTTGTCAAAGATTGGGGGAGGATACGGTGTTCTTCTCTTTTGGTGAAATCAGAATTTGGTTACATGGAGGCCAGTATGGCGTAAAACAAAAAAGTATCCTATATAAGTAAATAAAAACAAAAGTAACCTATGTAAATAAAATTTTAAAATACACCAATTTAAAAAAAAAAAAAAAAACAGAGATCCTCAGTCCCATTTTTGTCTATCCCCTTCATATCCCATATTATAATTAATTAACACCGTTAATTTTTTTTATTAAAAAAATAATAAATTATTTAATAATATTAATTAATTATAACATGAGATACGGATGGGCACACACAAAAAGAACAGAGGATTTTGACTAAAAAAAAACTAGGATTTTGACTAAAAAAAAAACTGGCAAAAATTAGCTAGCATCATAAAGTAATGGACAAGCTTAGATGTCTCTCTCAGTGTTAGATTTATTCTCGGAGAGTTTACCATAGCACTTAACGCCAACAGGAGTGCAATAAGCCAATAACCTTTAATCCGTTTTCTTTTGGAGAAATACTACAGCTAGAGTCGGGATTACGGGCAAGTCCACGATGTTGATGATTGATTGGTGCAAAAAGATGTAACTTTTTAACACA
>JBBYHH010448506.1:0-11443 GCA_038382905.1 Daphne laureola
CAAGTGCCAGATTCTCTTGACACTTGTCTGTGTGTCAATAAAAATGTGTGTCAGCAACTGTCATTCTGTTTGTAGTGACTCCACAATTATGCAGTTATAAACTTCACCATTCCCAACTAGAGATGGGCATTGGGGCGGGTCGACCCGCCTCGCCCTTGACCCGCATGGACCCGCAAGTTAGAGACCTGCCCCGTTATCTGATGGGGAGACCCGTCTTGTCCTGCATTTTTAGCAGGTACTCGCGAGTCGACCTGACCCGCTCAAATCTGATAATTTTTTTTTTTTAATTTGATAACTTTGTATGTCATTTTAAAATATATTTATTTTATAATATTCTTTTACCTTAATAAATATAAACACTAAATTTGATATTAAAAGTTTTTCTTTTCAAAATGTACTAAATTTGCGTTTTTTTTTTTCGAAGGAGATTTTTTGCGAAAGTGAATTTCTAGTAATTCTTTATACCTATTATAGACGCTTCATTTCCATTAATCAAGAGAAACTTTTTGATGAAGTGTGTGTCGACGGTCCAGCGGATGTCCGTGACGTTCCGACGGAGGTCCGGCGAAGTTTCATCGATGGCCCGACGATGGTCCGGCAGAGTTTCGATGACTATTCGGCGGAGTTCCGGTGGAGTTCCAGCGACTGCCCGACGGAGGTCCGCTAGAGGTCCATGGATGGGCATTGGAGCAGGTCGACCCGCTCCATGGATCGATCCGTACTGATTCGCATTGTAGTGGATCGCTCCATTATCCGCTCCATTTTATTGGTGGATCGATCCACATTGATCCGACTCGCTCCACTACAGTGACTAAAGTGTAACTTTTTAAAATTTTGGTTATTTTTATATTTTTTAATAAAGTTCAGGGATAAAAAATATAAATAATTCTGGATCAAAATGTAAATTTTTGAAAAAATTGAGAACCAATTTGTAATATTTTTTAAAATTAGAGGATTATTTTGTAATATTTTAAAAAATTGGAAGACTATATTGTAAATTTTCATTTTCAGAATTGGATCCGTCTGGGGCGACGCCTAGACAAGTCCCGACCTTGACCCACCCCGCCTCACCCAAAGACGGGTCACTTAAAAATCAACCTCGGACAGGACGGGTCAGCGGGGCTCGTCTGGGTCGGGTCAAAATGCCCTTCCCTATTCCCATAGTTGGAATTAGGGTGCGATTGGTGATCAGGTGAAGTCAAAATGTTATTTGATGATGATGTGATTTTACTGGACAACGATGAAGACCAACTACACCAGTTGAATCACCAGTCAAATACTCCCTCATCTTCAATTAGTTAGACCAATTTTTTTTTATTATTATTTCATAATATTTAATTTATTATTTATTTTCATAAATATTTAAATATTTAAAGATAAAAAAATTATATATCTATCATAATTTATAACACACTTCTTCTAGCTATACTTTTTTGAAAAAAAAATCCATTATTTATTTTTATAAATATTTATGTCAAACATTAAACCTTAAAACATAAAAATTAATGAACCAATTAATTGAGGATTTAGGAAGTATGTTATTAGCGGTATCAGTAGTTCATTTATAAATTATGGTCTTTTACTGATACAAACTTCAGATCCAGATAGAAAACATCAGCTTAGATTATATACAGTTTCACTGGCCAAGAAAAGGGCGGGAAAAGAAAAAAGAAAGAGATTATCTACAGTTCTCTTTTTCCTACATACTAAACAAGTTCAGATCAAGGAAACAAACACAAGTGTAAAAATGTGGTTTAAAAGATGCTAACATATCATGTCTCAAAATTGCCTTCCATAGGGAACTTCTAATGTCTGATTAACTCACAGTAGTAACACTGATCTTTAACCTGCACATTACGCGAATATAACGGAAAGCAGCGGACCACACCTGCCGCTGCAAGCTCACTTTCAACATACACCAGGTATACAACTACTGGCACAGACAACTGAACAATGCAAGTGCTTTCACTTTGATGAAACACCTTTGCGATTCATCAGGTCATGGTAATACAGAAGTACACACATCGGTTGGCCAAGTATACAGAAAAAGAACCAGAATAACATGTTCCCCACCTGTAATAAAGAACGACAACATCTTGAAAAGATTGAAACTCGGCAGCACAATGAAGTCCCAGAATCGAAGTACATACCATTGAGCTTCTGAGTTTATCTTGTAGATAGTCTGTGATCAAAATCAAGGGAACCTGATACCAATGAACCCCAATCAATGAGAGATAAACGAAGATGGAGTAAGTTTGATAGCCATTCAGCTTCAGCTATGAATTACTCCTACATGATAGTGTAAAAAATAGCACTAAAATAATTAGGATACCTGAAACATGATTCCAATAAACGCCCAGAGCTTGAAAATACGGCAAGGAACTGCTATACACAACTGTCGATGAAACAAATGAACATTATTCACTTGGTAATTTTGTGAGGAACTACCATGAAGCATGGACATTGTCAAGTTCCATATTTTATCCCACCCATCCCAACATTATTATGTTCAAAGTGTTAACATAAAAAACAGTAAACAGTGTTTAGAACACACACATCAACCTAAGTAGCAAGAGAGTTTTTTTCCTCGCAAATTACATTACAGGTATCAATTGTTTGAATATTTAGTGACCTGTTGCAATTTGTGAAACCAGAATGATTCTCTGTTAGAAGTTTTTCATCCAAAAATGAATGACTCCAGTATATAAATTTCAAAAAATATTTCTTTCAAATTTCCTGTTCTATGTAAACCACTTAGGGGCACATTGTATAACAGAGTAAAAGACGAAACATAACAGAAGATTATGGTATGATGAAGCATCCTTTAATCTTCTGAAAATGAGAACTGCTACTCCCTCCATCCCATTCCCTATGCAATTTGTAAAGGAAAATTGAATAACATGAATGGACCGGAGGGAGTATTATTGTTTATAGGTGAAAGGAATATTGAAGTTCAGAGATGTCGAAGCTAAGCAGGGTCACGATAGATAACATACCTCGTGGAACACTGCAGATACTAAGAACGCAATTACAATGGCAACCCCCTGAATAATGATGATGAAGAAAAAAGCACAGCAACATTAAAAGTTTTTTTTTTTCTTAATGAAGGAGCTTACAATCGAACTAGTCAAACAAATACTAATACAACACAGAGAAAATGAACTAACAAAGCATGTGAAGTAGTTATGCCAAAAAATTTGTAATCAAAACCTCAAAAATAAAAAGATAAAAACAATACACTTGAGAGAATATTTCTTATCCTACAAATAGGTTAGAAATTATACAACTATTTAGACTTAGTACTTCAAATATACCTTAGTTATTATGCATCATATAAAGACTATCAGGCAGACATCAGAAAGCGAGCAAATTTAAATTCCAAATCCATACAATTCAAAATATACCAGAAATTCAGAGCATAAGTTACAGCAAGAAGCAACTCAGTTACCTTGGGTATTTTGTACCTTAGGCAAGGAAAATACAGGTGGCGAACCATCCACTTATGAACAGGCTGTAACAAAGAAAATTACATCAGGAATTTGTTTAGATATTCTGTATCTTAGGCAGGGAAAATACAAGTGGTGAACCATCCATTTTGCACAGAGACTGCAGCAAAGAAAATTACATAAGGGATTTGCTTAACCAACTGCAACCATTTCCCTCAAACAATTGGGAGACAAAAGCAGAAACACATTTACTCCCTATGCCCCAACTTAAGTTAAATTTAATTTTGATCATGTGTTTGACTTAAATTT
The DNA here is from genome assembly GCA_038382905.1 of Daphne laureola. Taxonomy (NCBI): domain Eukaryota; kingdom Viridiplantae; phylum Streptophyta; class Magnoliopsida; order Malvales; family Thymelaeaceae; genus Daphne; species Daphne laureola. The sequence goes on from JBBYHH010448506.1 coordinate 3,756, forward strand.
TTATTAGAAAAAATTTACTATAAAAAAATTAAAAGAATTTAGAATACAAATATCTACATACATATAAGTTCTTTTACTTTGAATCTTAAAATATTAAGGAAAAAACTTCACAGATTAGATGCTCGAAAAGAAACGTGACAAATGAAAAATGACCGAGGGAATAATAAACAAGAATGGAACCAGATAACAGAAACCCAAATGCTAGTTTTTTGAAAATCAATTTATCTGATTGGGGGACAAACGCTGATACTCATTTACTCCCTTTTTCCCAATATAGAAGTTACATTTAATTCGATCATGTGTTTGTGTGTTTGACTTATATCTTTACTAGGAAGAATTTGTTAAAGATTTTTGAAAAAAATAGTTACATATATATATATACCTTGAATTAAAAAATCAAGGAAAAAACTTCATAGATTCGATGATAGAAAAGAAACGTGAGAATTCAATAATGGAGGGAATAATAAACATGAATGGAACCAGATAACAGAAAACCAAGTGCTAGCCTTTTGAAAATCAATTTATCTGATTGACCTCATGGCTAGAAAGAACAAATTTGATTGTCCATGGAGCTCATTGTGTACAACTTCAAGTGAGAAGAGTTAATCAATTTCTTTTGAAACTAAACTCGAAATGCGGAAAAAAAAAAAAACTTACCATGTTCCACATTCTCCAGTACTGATGACAGCAGCAAAGCACCAAGAAAAGGCACAACGAGTTTAGTGTTACTTCTATTTTCGATTAATCACATAAATTTCAGATGATGACTAACAGGAACAATTACCTCTCCAACAGTTTTTGCATTCCACCAATCTTTGTAAAACTCACGATCACCGAAGCGAAGAAGCTCCGCAAGTATATTCAACCTGCGCAAGCTTTTAAATAAGTTCAGAAAGGGAATAAGGGTTGAAGAGCGCACTCAAATGATTGAAAATGTCTTAGCATGCGCATGGTTTCAAAATGCGAGGCAGACTTGGAAGGACACGGGTTCTAGAAAAGATAAATCATCAAGACTGCAAGAAAAGAAGCAGGACTACGAGGTTGAAAGAGGCAAATCCATTAAGATTTTTAATCAAGAGTTAGAATATATGGTGTCAGCATGTAAATATGGAAAGAGTTGACAAATAGGACTGTAAATATGAGTCTTAAATCTTAGGATTTATTTAGATAGTTTCCAGATTTAGTTGTTACAGGGGCAAAGTGTGTATCTGTGGAAGGTCATCTGATCATACCAAAGTCTTAAGTACAATTAGCAATGACAGAAGCTCTCATCCTTTTCACTTGATTCAGAATAATGTATGGTGTCACTATTGTTCCTCAATATTCTGGTGTTCAGTGGTTTGTTTCATTTATGAACAACTGCACTCGTATTACATGATTGTTTCTTCTAAAACAAAAAACTTACGTTGGGTCTGTAATACCTGCCTTTGACTCAGTGATCCAAAATCAGTTTGGAGCCAAAATAAGTCTTTTTTAACAGACAGTTCCCAAGAATACTTCAACCAACTGTATACTCTTACTTTCGGTCTAAAAACATTTTCCATGACTCCTCAAATGTTGGCACAACTCAACAACATAGAGCATTTGAGAGGGAAAATGACCATTTCGCCTCATGTTTCAAGGAAATATTGCTAGATCCTATTGGGGCTATTGCGGGGAAGTTGTTCTTGATGCCACCTAGTGATAAATAGACTTCTCTCTCGTATCTGAGACAGCAAAAGCCCTCTCTCAAGTTTTTAAGATCTTATAGCAGGACAGACATAATGAAACTGGATTGTTAAAATATAAGCTGTTAAAAGTTACTACTATAAAGAATGGAATTCAATATTAGATTCAACTTCTGACACGGTATACTACTCCGTAACAATCCTTTTAAATAAAATGTGTTGGAAGAACCCCACCCATGAAACATTCACCAATAAGTTAACGATATGAAACTAAAGATATAATATTAACGTCAAAGCAGCTAAAAACAAATCAGAAAGACCCATTTTACAGAATTGGAAGTGTACCTACCATACATGAAAAAAACAGTAGAACATGCAAAGCCAGACATATAAGTTTGGGACTGAGAGCTTCAGCACTCTCTCAATTCCGTACAGAAGATCTCCTTTCAAAGGGTGCTGAGAGTTCTGAACAATAGGATTTATGTACTGCAAAAAGAGGGCATAAAACTTAATACAAGAAGAATACCATAAAACTCAAAAAATACAGAAAAGTACAAGTCAATAAGCACTGCACCTGCTCTATAATGAACCCCATTAGCCCAGTAAACACAATCAACTTGATAGACTGACGGACCACCCAGCCTTTCCGGATGCATGGTGTACGAGGGTAGCTAGTCTATAATAGCAGGACAGACATAATGAAACTGAATTGTTATTAGTATGTCAAAATTAAAATTATGAAGTTCAACAACTAGATAAAATGACAGTTTAGAAGGCGACCAGCTTATGAATGCCAATTCATTTCACAAATCTAAACTACCTCTAGCCAACAGCCACCCAATCAATTTAACCAGGAACTAAGCAAATACCCGTACAAGATTTGCAACATACATATACATCCATAAAATATGTTATTAAAATTCTAAAAAACCCTGAAGTAAAGCACACTCAAGGTACAAGATGTTTGAAAGTACATGAGTCATACTCAATCGAGCGCCAACAAACAGCAGCAGCAGCAGGAGGAGGAGGAGGAGAAGGAAAGAAAACAGCATGAATTTACCTGATAACATAGTGTTGGGGCTACCATGAAGTACACCAAAGTTTTGAAACTAACATCATGGGTATAATCCATATATGAGGAATTAGGTGGAACAACCTCCTATCACAAACAACATAACCATATCAAGTAAAGAAGGCCAAACAGGAAAAAGGCATAGCTTCAGTAAGATATTACAATAAATCAAGTTCAAAATTCTAGGGTAGAGGTCTGTAAGCATGAATACTTCATGACATAACGAACTCCCATTTCATAAAAAATTGCTTGCAACTCTTTTTATCTTTATACTCTTCATTCAAAATACACAAGATTTCAGAGTTCATTCAGTAGTACCTTTCCAGCTGACTTTTGAATTGCTCTCATATCATAGTTGGTATGACCATATGATACCAATTTTAGCCAAACAATGCACGCAAACAACATCAATGTCACCCCAGATTGAAAAGCCGAATCACAGCTGCAGGAGGCATACAGTTTATTGATTAGCTTTAGCCACCACTAAGCTATAAAAACATAGGTTTTCAACGAGCAACTGCCTAAAAGTTATTGCTTCTTAAACATTTAATGAGAAATCATTACTGTACATTCTAGGTCATGACAATTGTTAGACATTTTGCATGCTGAGGCCTTTGTACCGTTTGTTAGTTGGTTCCAAGATGGATACCTTTAATGAATCAATAGCCCAACCCCATGCAGTGCTGATGGTTCAGTTGTAAGTCCACATTGTTGAGGGGTTTGTTAGTACTTTAGATTTCAGTGAGGCCTCCACGCCATCACCAATAGATTTAACAAAGTTATAAAAAAAAATTAAAAAGAAAGAATATGCATCAAGGTCAACTATCTTGCATTTTGACCCAGTAATGAACTATTCTTTCTATGATCTCAACTCATCACCGTCTCATGATATTTTTCATGAAAGTGGAAAAACCTATGATAATACGGTTTGAAATTTCATCTCATTTTTCCTTCGAAAGAAGGTTGCGACAGGAAGGGCATCCGGCGTAAAACTTTGTCAGTATGCTTTTGCGTGAATTTATAGTGTCAACTAATTTTTGACAATTAGTTGCCAATATAAACTTCATGCCACCGACCCTAACGTAGTTGGGATTAAAGTGCTGCTGATGATGATGATGATGAATGAACTATTCTTTCTGAATATTGCTCCGTTTCTTCTGCAACATTCATTACATAATGTGTCATCTATTCATGTACGATAGTAGCTGTTGCAAATGCTTATAATAATAACAAAAAATACTAGAGGAAACTCGGCCATCAACTAGATAATCATGAAGTTCTTGTTCGTGTATGGTAGAGCAGAATTCTCATAGCAAATTAGAATGCAAAATTGGCAAGTTTTCAGAAGGCTGTAAGTCCGCTACAGTAGCTGATGCAGATGAATTATCTATAGCACTGACATGTTTTAAACAACTACGAAGTATACAAAGTAAAAGCTAGATTGATTGCAGAGTGAATAAAATATCGACTCCAATAAAGCTTTCTTTGAGGGGGAAAACTGACCTGAGGATCACAAGAACAGGATATAGAATTGCAGCAGTGGAGATGATAATGTGGAGACAAATAACAACCTGCAATATTCTACTAGCAATTAATTTATGCAAGTCCACGCAAAACAGATTGGTGCTACAAGATTGACCTAAAACACTAACATGCACTAGTGAACCAAAAACACTAGGAACTTCAAGATGAACAGAAGATGATCAAGCAAAAGCATGTTTCTGCAGTATAAGTGCTTACAGGTTCAGATATAAGCTTCTTATGCACCAACTTTTCGACAGCAAAAGCTGCAAGTGGAAATACCGGCAGGCTCAGACTGCACCATAACACGATCCATCAGAAAATAGGGAATCAAGAAGAAAAGATGTCCTAAATTCAAACGCTGCATAGTCTCTTACCAGCACATGAAGAGCGGCCAATCTCTCAATGATCTGGAACTAAACCAGAAACCGGTCCTAATCAACAACCCATACTGCAGCCAAAACACAGCAAATAAGCAAATTCATATTTCATAGACGACCAGCAAGCTGAGAGTAAATGCACAGTACGGTTACCAACCTTCATGATATTCTCTATTATAAGCCTGCCATTGACAGCAATAAGCACTACCACGCAAAGATTAAACAGACCGGCATGGCTCTAGCCGAAAACAAAATTTTAGATCAGAACTGAGCGGCAGCAGAATAATTGAAGTCAGTAACAAATAAAAAACCATGAAAAACCTGTTTGAATATAGCATCAGAGCTGAGAGGGCTCTCCTTGATCCTGCGATGAGCTGGAACGGACGGCCGATAACTGTAATTAATATCCGTAGCCGCATCTGGATTTTGGCCAACATTTCCAGGCGTTTCACCCTGGCCATTGATGGCGACTCTCCGCCGGAGAGTTGACGCTTCCTGATTCAAGTCGGCCGTAACCGTGGCGGTGCTTCCAGCGACTTCCGGCGACTCCGAAATCGCCATTGCACCCCGAAAAGTCCAAATCAGAAGCTCTGTAACAAATAAATTCAAAATCCACAGAAATTACAGCGCGTGGGTTGTTTGAGCTTCTTCATGCAAAGGTTTAAACGGTGAGATCTGGAATTGGAAAAGACAAGGGAAAGAAGAATTTGAATTCCCAGGCGGAGGAAAATTCGCGAAGTGGCGAAGGATGTGTGGAAGGATGAGCGGTCTGTTGCTGATTGCTCAAGGCAATTTAAAAAATGAGCGTGAGAATGAGAAGAAGGAACAAAATTTATGAGGAAGAAATTACGTAAAGCGGTGGAAGGGTGGTCACGACAAAAGACACAGTTTTTTAACCGACGACGTAAAAGATCCAGAGACAACGGATGAGAGACTCTTCCTCCCACATGAGCCCATCCAATTGCTACCATTTTCAAAATGATAAATTTTCTAGGAAAGTTTTTTCCGAATATACATTCAGGGAAAAGAGTTTTTTTTACCATTATTAACTTTGCTAAAAATATCATTTTTATAATTATTTTAAAAATGGGTTTGTGATTATATTTTTTATATGTTTTGTGGTCTCTTGTTATCATTAACTTTGTTTCGGGAACCGTTATAACCATTTATTTGATTGACGAAGAGAATAAATTGGAATATTTCATTACGGAGGGTCCACCTATTTTCAATTTGTGTACGTGGTTGCCATGTGGCTGCCATGAATAATTTCTCTGACGCCGGTCTTCAATGCTTCAACGCCTCGCCGACCGCTGGGATCTTGATGGCTTTTCCAAAGAGGAGCCCCGCCGTGCCGACCGCTGGCCACCAACCGCCGCAACCTCCTATAAATTCCTTGTAGCAGCAACACCTCCCCTGATTTTGAACCCTTCTTCGCGAAACACTTCAAATCTAGTTTCGCCGCAGCAAATCGAGATGCACAGTTGCTCCACTAGCGTCCTCTCCTCTTCTTGTTACAAAGGGTTGCTGATTTGGCTTTGATTCATCTGATTTGTTGGTTTCCCCCTCTCTGAGTTCATGATCAACAAATCAATCAGAAGCACAAATTTACATTATCAACGAATCCTGCACCCAAGAACATAGGCAGAAGAGATTCTAGTATCGCACATAGTACTACATCAGTATCTTAATTTTCAGGTCCCATATATTAATACACATCCTATCCAATGCTATTTATCACTATTAAAAGGAAAATTCTAACTAAATTCTAACTAGGTTTCTAACTAAATAAGTTATCCATCATCCATCCATCCAACGAAGAAGAAATAAGCAATAAAACATAATTAAATGGAAATTGAGATGAAAACAACAAATTCAAGTAAAGAAAACAAGAAATTGAAGAGGATGGGAAGAAGTAGTGTTGCCCTAGATGAAGGAAGAAAAGGAAAACCTGATTTGGGTAAAGAAATCAAGTTGAGACAGTGAAGACGCACGGTTGATGAAACAACCACACAAGAACCCAACTGAGTCGACTCACCGCGTCGCCACCACACCATCGGCGGTCGTTGGAGCACACACGTTCCAACGAGTCGAAGATGACGACCCTGTTTCACGATTAGACTCGAGACTGATCCGTAACTCGGTTCTGCTCCAGCTCATTTCGTGTTGGAATTTGGTGGCTCCGACCTCGAAACCGAAGAACTTGCAACAGGGCACGAACAAGAGCCAGAATCTACAGAAAGAAGTTCTGTAAAAGAGTGTTGCGAAGATCGGGGAAGAAGATGATATGATGATAAGCTGCATGTCTCAGAATCCAAGGTTTTGGAATATGCACAAAGAAGTTGTAGGAGGAGATGGCCACATCACCAGTTAAGTAAACAAAAAGGAAGCTCCGTCAGCATCATTTAGTCAACCGTGAAAAATATAACGGTAGATGGTAAAGGTGATCCCAAAACATAAATGTTAGTAGTAAATATCATTCAACCCACATTATTAAGTGTAACACTTAGTATTCTAGATCATAAAAGGGACGACACATATTAAGTCATGTAATGGAGCAAATATTTTGTACTTGAAACCTTCATTTTGTTTGCCCGTGCATCCACATCTACTCAAATCAACATTATAAAGTTCAACAAAAAGCTATTGCCAGTTGTGATGTCTTATTAGGAAAATATTATTAGTGGTTGAGTACAAGGTTGAGGTAGTTCGACATTGGAGTCCAGAGTATGTCGAACTCCATGTGCAGTTTAGGGCAGTGTTATTGTTGCTCTCCATGTTCGTCGAAAATGTTATCGAAATCTGCAAAGTAAATGTTTTGGCGTTGCCAGCTTTGAAGAAAAGAATTAAAGAGGTCAAGTATGAAGTCCGTCAATCCTGAGGAAGATCATCTGACTGACTTTGTTGAAGATGATATTCATGTTCATGATGCCTTTTAAGACCTTGAAGAAGAATGCACAATGATCAATGAGGGAGTTGACCCTGAAATGGTCGTTCGACTGGGTCTTAGCGTCAGCCTGGTAAGGGGCACACATTTTCAGTGGACTTAGT